>JBCEWB010094364.1:0-12347 GCA_039654565.1 Peronia peronii
CAGTGTTTTCGGCCGACAACCATCGCTCCTCGCTCCTCATTACATGAAATACTGTATAACTGATCTCTCTTCCTCCCCCCCCCCTTCCCCACCCCACCCCACCTTGCCTTCTCCTCCAACTGCGCCAGATTTCTCTCACGATTTTATTTGGAAGACTAAAGACATTTTTATTTTAGTCTCACCCTATTCTCTCCTTTTATCATTTCTTCGTCCTCCGTCCCTTCCTTCACCTCTTTCTATATGTCTCCCATGGAATGCCATCCTCGACGTTCCAGGGGTGACATCTCTTCTCTCTCCTTGCACCCTGTCTTCTGTCCCGCTCTCTTGCCTCTCTTCTTCTTGACATGTAAACGTATCTTACAGTGTTTGATACACTATAGCCGTAATCGTGCTGATGTGCCGTTAAACCCCAACACAAACAAAGAGACAAACAAACTCCCTATCTCCCTTTTAATTTTTCTTCTCACTGTCTCTTTCCATCACTCCATCACCTTCTCCGCCCAAATGGAAATTTGACGAGATCCCAAGAACAGGACGTAATTATGAGCATGCAAAGAAGACAAAGAAAAGGAAAAATCACCTTTACTTTGTTCTTTTAATTTGAAACATGGACAGCGAATATTTCATTCAGAAAATGAAATGTGATATGCGAAATAAAAAAAAAATAATTGCAGCACAAATTTTTCACATTTTCTAATGCATGATTATATTTCATTCAAAAACCATGTAAAAGGGATTATATTTCCCTTCTGTACGGCATTTTGTTTCTGGCAAATTAATGCAATTTAGCTGACTGACGTGACAAAACCGCTCAGTATCTTCCGCACTTCTCCCACTCTTTCCTTCGCGCTCTTCTGTCCTCTCTATCGTCATCTCGACATTTCTTCTCTTCTCTCTTTCTCCTTCTCTGCCCCCCCCCTCCCCCCTCCCCCTGTTTCCCTCCCATACACCTCAGACCTCCAATTTTAACTCCCATCAACATAACTGAAGCGCGATCCAATCGACCTGGACACATTATGCAAATGGGAAGACTAAAGTGGCAGGTGAAGAGTTAATGGGCATCTTGGTGATGCTCGCGACCTTGGTTCTCACCTGGGAGTCTCGCACTGGCCTCTGATAGGTCTTTCAGCTCAGTCAAAGCAAAACAACGCAACTCGAGCGTTGTATCGTGCTGTGTTTGTATCTCTCTCCTCCCGCTCTCTCTATCTCTTGCCCTCTCTTTCTCTTGACGAGACGACCACCCCCGGGAGGCTGAAAGGCTTACCAAAACCGTAACTGTAACCTCTTTCCCTCTTCTGCTCTCTCTCTCTTTCTCGCTCTCTCCCCCTCCTTTTCTCTTCCCCTCTCTCTGCCCCTCTCTTTTTCTCGCTCTCTTCTCTCTCTCTCTTTCCGTCTCTCTCTTTCTCGCCCTCTCTCTATTTCTCTCTCGCTCACTTTTTCTCACTTTCAGTGTTAACACTATAATTCGTATGTCGTTTTTTTTTCCTTTTCATTCGTCTCTCTTTCTCTCTGTACAGCACAATTATGGAAATCTATGAATTCCACTTTCTCCCTCCGATTTCCTCCCACGTTTCACTCCTCGCCCCTTTCTCATTCTCTTTTCCTCTTCCCCTTCTCTCTCTCTCTCTCTCTCTTTCTCTCTCGGTGAGAACAATATTACATTGTGGTATTACATTGCATTTTGCATTATGTAACAATAGATACAACATACAGTAGATCGTTATTGTGCAGCTTATGAGTGTAACAACAACAAACTGTCCAAAATGAAAGACGAACTAACGTTCCATTCAATAACAGTTGCATGAATTGTACAACTTATTAGCGTAACAACAATAACAAAGTGGACAGGAGGAAAAACTGGAAAAACACTCCATTCACTTGAGTTGTAACAATCGACTATTTACAACCATTGTCTACAACCTGATTTCAACTCTCAAGGGGCCAGGTCTTTCACGAAGTCGAAGGTTTAGAACAACTACATTCAGGACGGCTACTGGTTTGACCTCATTACCTGCCCAGGTGCGAAAGCATTTCATTCGGATTAAAACTGGTTACGGTCTTTTTACGCCTTCTTCTAGCCACCTGCCGACAGGTCTCGGCAGATTCTAGAACTGGTGGTCAGTGGTGGGCCTAATAAGAGGGGTCTTATTAATGCTTGTCTACCTGTCTTTTTAAATCCCTGAAAGTAAATGTTGTAACAGACAAGGTGGACTTTACTATGGATAGTGTGGATCAGGTATTATGTTTCGCTTTTCAACCTCCATCGGGAAGTTATCTCATAAGGATCAGAGACATAATTATTGATAGCCAAGGCTGGAGCATTTCTACGGGACTGAATTCACCTAAAGGCTATATCTAGTTAATGAATGGGAAATGGAACATTAGATTGGATGGTTGATGGTAGAAAGTGGCTGTAGTTATGGTGATAGGGGTGGTACTGGAAGAGGCGGTGATGGCGCTGATAAGAGACTCTGAGGAGAGTGATATAATATTACATATTTTTATCGGTAACAATGTGGTGTAGTCTCCTATGATAAGCGTTATTTGTGATTGCCCATAGGCCAACTTCAAGAAATTTCGGCGTGTAGCTAAGGCTACATCTAGCTCAAAGACATTAAATGAACGATACACAGTGAAAACAGTTTAATAATACCAAGCACCAGGAAAAGCATTTAGTTTACACGAGGAGAAAAAAAAAAAAACGGAATACAGACTATTTACTGGTAACAATACCCAGTCTCCACACAAAAGTGATTTCGTTTTGTGGAGTTGTTGAAATTCAGCATTGGTATTCAACAACTAGTATTATCATTCTGTTTTAAACAGCTGTCCTGAATTTTACTGGGTTAACAATGAAAAGTCCGACACCATTACTGTAACCACAGCAAAGTTATGGGTTATCGAAATAGTGGGCTGCCAAATAGGCCTAGATAGTGTTTGTAATATAAATGTTCTTCCAGTGGTAATAAATAACCATGTTCAAAGTTGGCGACTGTGATCGGAGTGGCAGTAAATCAGCTTCTAGATTTCCTCTTCTGAAATATTAACGATAGCTGGTGTAAATAAAGGGTCAATGATTCAGCCGATGGCCATATTGTTGATTCTAGACCAAAACACATTACAAGATTTGACTGGCGAAAACAGAAGGGCAGGATGAAAATGAATCTCTGTATTTCGATGGAGTTTCCATTATAATGATCACTGTAATCAAGCGTTGTTTCATTTTTATGTAAAATAAGGTCTCTTTCTGTTTTGTTTCAATAATTAAAAAGGCTATAAGCAGTTCATGATTCGATGTGTGTGTGTGTGTGTGTGTGTGTGTGTGTGTGTGCGTGCGTGCGTGCGTGCGTGCGTATGCTTCTCATCAAGTTTATTATTTTGTAGGCCTATCACTAGAACTCAGCTGGGAAAACTTTTTGATGCCACGGCATTTACATTTTCTTTCAGCTACCAAACATATGGATTTGACAAAGTTCTGCCCTTATTTCCGGCAAACCTATCTGAATTCTTTAACTGTCTGTGCGCTGGTTTCTTTCTTTCTTTCTTTCTTGCTTTCTTTTTTTTTTTTACTTTTATTTTACATTTTCTGTATTTGTCTATATATTAATTACTTATATTATTATATTCATTCGTATTGATGTCGTTGCTCTCTACGAGTTTTAGTCACTCTGAAAGGGGAACTTACTCAGGAATCATCTAGCTAAGTATAAGGGAGACAGAGTTATCCTCAAGAGTTCAAACATTTGTTCGTTGTTTATGAACGAAATGTTACATCTATGCATATATAGACAACTCTTCGTTATCATGCAATTATTTTCACAGAACAGAGGAAATGTCTTTTTACAAAATATTGGAATTGTTGACATTGTTGGGAAGCACTGTCTGCGGAAAAAACATACACACTCATACACACATACATGTACACACACGAATACAGAGAGAGAGAGAGAGAGAGAGAGGAGGGGGGAGGAAGGACTGAATTGGCTGAATTGTAAAGATAATTTTTAAAAATTGAGATAAGGATGTATGCAGGCAACGAGGTAGACACTCCACGTCAAAATGAAGCAATAAAATTTAGAAGGCTAAGACTAAAAAACAAACAAAAACCACAAGGGAGACAGAGAGAGAGAGAGAGAGAGAGAGAGAGAGAAAGAGAGAGAGAGAGGGGGGGGGCGAGCACAGAGATCTTATTAGAACTCAAATATAGCCAAGCAACTTTAGAACCAAGACATTTACATCGCAGATGGGACAGAAGTCGCGGTATCCTAAGCTTATATCTTGTGTACGTCAATTTTTTTTTCTACGTCACTGGAGGTAAAGACAGGCATAGAGTTTTTTTGTTGTTGAGAGATTGGAGAACACACAGTGACGACACGATCCCGTAAGAGACAATAACATGAAGATAAAACGTATGACAGAGAAGTCTCTCTTTTCAAGCAATTTTCAAACCTCAAATCTTACCTCACTTTCTTTGCTATTCTTTGTCGAAATCTGTTTGGTAAGGAAATCGAAATCCAGTCCCCGGTAAGGGGAATAAAATTACTAATTTGTGTCATGGATTGGAGGCAAATACGTATGCGTAATGTCTACCTGTCATTTTGATCAATGGTTACGTCACATTGATTCCAGCACATGATTTACTAAAAACATCGATGTGGGCAACAACATCAGCAACAAATTCAACACAGTCAAAAACAAGTTGACTTATCTTTGTAAAAGGCAGATGAATTCGTTCAGTACAATAGTAATTCAACTAACTGAAAACAGATTCTGACACCAGACTCAATGACAAAATAGCAATATAAAAATATCTTTTTTAAAAAGTAACAAAAAATATAACAAAACAGGCCATGTAACGAAAATACTAAGGGGTGGTGAGCATGGTATAGCCATAGGTGTTCATGACCACAGCGTTTACAAGGGAGAAAATGATGGCGTTAATGCAACACACTTATATCAAACATAGTTTCGTCCCTTGTTGACATCTGAGTCTGCGTGACATCAGCAAATACAGCGATCAGCATAATTACTGACTGGCCTTTATTAATTCTGTTAACATATGAAACGCACAGTAGACAGAAATAGCCCTGAATTGCAGAAAAGACTGGCTTTCGACGGGACAGAACAGTATGGTTACAAAACAATTTACAAGATAATTTCTGTTATGAACCAGAGATCTTCGGGAGACAGAAAATAATGAGCTTGCTGACAGGAAACGATTCCATCCTGTAGAGGTTACCTTTTAAAACCCATCCAACGTAGTCAGATTTGCTCCCTGTGTCTAGGTGGAATCATCGGCACTTAACTTGAAGTTTGATGTTTGTACCGTCACATTTCCCAGAACATGGGGTAACTCGCATGTAAGATTTATGATGACAAGGGTTATTATTTTGCTATTAGCCAGAATAGTTCAGCTGAAAATAGACTGGAAAGATACACACACACACACACACACACACACACACACACACACACACACACATACACACAGAAAGAAAGAGAGAGAGAGAAAAAAAGAATGAGAGATAAAGCTGCTGAAGTGCTAAAAGTAAAAAATATGGTTGGTGTACTGAGAGAGTAGTATTATAATAAGACTGAGCTGTTAACAGCCCATACACGAGGTTGATGTGATGAAAGAGGCTGTAAAGTGTTTTTAAAAAAATGGATGTGGGGGTGGAGGAGGGACCCCAGGGGTTAAGTAGACAGAAAATGGGCACATACACACACACACACACACATACGCAGAGAGAGAGAGAGCTGCTGGGGCGTTAACAGCCGATATACAGTGGATGGGTTGAAAGATTACAGCAGATTGAGGTCAGGCCATAAAACACCTCCATATGAATAACAGAAATAATCATACATGTAATTTAACCTCTCCAATGTAAATACGGGAGGAAAATTCGGGCGGGAGGGCAAGGCGGCAGACAAAATAAATGCTTGATGCTTTTCACAGTGTCAGCTTAGCCTGGATGTTTTGGCCAGATTGCCTGGCTAAGAGGATTGTGGCTTATTAAGTTTAGTACTTTTCTATCGCTGGAAATATGGCATCATGCTGGGGCATATTTGATGACGATGATGATGATAAAAAAAAAAAAAAAAAGACAACATAAAAATCCTACACTGTGTAATTTAAATTCTTTAAGAAAATCTTAAAATATTTAAAAATTTACAAATGCACAATTCTATTCACATTTTTTAAAAACTGAACACATTCTCCTGCTCAATGGGCGAAAAATTTAACTGAAATTTTCTTTTGTACACAATATCCTATTTGCATTATATGCTTATTCATTATTGCCCTGATGAGCAGCCAAGCCGGCTCGAAACTTTGGCCAGTTCCATCAATGTATTCATTCATTTTCAGCTCATTGATCCAGATTGTCAGGTGTTTCTTTTAATGTGTTAAAGTAGTTACTCGTGGACAGTCTCTCTCTATCCCTCCTGTCCTATTTCTTGTTCTTTTTTTTTTTCGCCATAGAGCCCAAAATCTAAGGCATTTAGGTAAAATGATGATGATGGCTGCGGTGGTCTTAAACGTGAAGATCAGCAATGACATGTGAGCTGGTAAAGCCGCTATAAAGTCACTATTTATGAAGATCAAAATGTATGAAAGAGATGGGATCGGTTTTGGGAGGCGTATGAATGAGTGAATGATGAATGAGTAATGGGGTGAGTGAGTGCATGAGTGAGTGAGTGAGTGCGTGACTACATGAGAGAATGAGTGAGTGTGTCTGTAAGTCTGTGTGTATCCAGGAGTAGGTAAAGACAAGCGTCGAGTTAGGTCACACAGCATTTTCTGGGGTTGTTAAGCTGTTAGCAAACACTCCAGTACTCACCCGTTTCAGCTTCCGCTTGGCTGGTACATCCTCGCCCTCCCTGTCCTGGAAGAGACACTCGTCACACTCGCAGGGAGGTCGCACTGACATGATTTCATTTTCCCCCATCATCTCCATCATGCTGAGTACCTCCTCCTCGCTGATGGAGGCCAGCGACGACGTTTTGGATAACGACGACGTCGAGGAAGATGCCGACATCCCGGCCGTCCTCTCTCCGTGATGTTTGATACTGTTATTCATGTTGTTAACATTTATAATGTTATTGTTATTGCACGCATTATGGACATGGTGAGGACTACCTCTGTGAAACACTGGAGGTTTGGACGACAGCGTGGATGGTGAGGTAGGGGACAGATGTCCGCTATCGTTGCTGTTCTCATCAACGAAGATATCGTCACTATCGTTGGTGTCGGCGCGGGAGATGTGGAGGCGGGGGGAGGGAGGGGGCGACAGGTGCCACTTCTCTGCTGAGGAAGTGTCACTCTCACTTCTACCTGCCGCCAACAATGCAGGTTCTGACGATTGTGTCCCATTTTCCGTGGAATTATCCGAGCTTTCTGCCATTTTGTTTCTCACAAGCCACAGTCGTGTTTTAACGGTTATCGCTTACTTTCTTTAAAACTCAAAGCGAAAGTAAATTCAGTGCTTCAAATCCATCCAGCATACGGGGATCAAATTGTCATTAGTTTCTCAATAAAAATCGTGACCTTACCTTTCACAGCACTGCCGAGTTACCGAACATAAAAATAATATATTCAGGACTGATGTTACGTCAGTTGAGTGAGATAATAACTCAAACCAGTACAAAAAAGCCAAATAGCAACATCGCCTTTCAAAACACACGAGCAAATAAACTTTCTTAACTAACCACACATATTATTATGTAACATTAACAATTTCACAGAAGTGAACGTCATCTAGCACACTCAGGTATTTTTTGGCCAAGGGCTATTTCTTCTATTTTGTATGACGCTTTTCAATCTTACGATAATAGGAGCATTTCGACTTTAAATACCAGCCCAGTTGCATAAGAAGAAAATTGTTGAGGGATATTTGGAATTTGGAGATTTTGCCCGGGACAGCATCTTCTCCGGCTACTCTTTATCCGATTTCTAATTGTTAAGGATTCCTTAACGTGCATGACGTACACACGGGACCTCCGGAATATATTCGCCCTTACCCGAGAAGGCTAAACATAAAGCTTACCTGCCCAAGAGGCCGGGAACCATTGAGTCACAGGAAACAATTCTTATAATTCGAATTTCGAACCCAGTTCTCACAAAGGAACAGAAATTTAACTCGTCCGCCACGGTCATCCTCATTAAAAGCTAAATCATGGTGTGTGACGAGAAAATATTGTGCCAGCAATAGCATTGCTCTCCCTTGTGAAAATATGCGGCGTTTGAATATAACATTAGTGATTTTAGTATAATCCTATTGATAATATTTAGCTTAGATTTATCAGAAAATGTCTAGACTCAAATGTTTAGGCGCAGTTGTCCGAGTACTTCTATAACTAAAAATTATTAATCAGCATGATAGCAAACCGAAGCGCCATCTTTCTTTCTATCTGTCATGTTAGCAAACGAAGAGTTTTTTTTGTGTGCTTCTTTCTTTCTATCTGTCATCAAAAATGAACAAAGAAAAAAAAATGGCATGCAATTTCGTGCACAAGCGCAACCGATATAAAAAAAAAAGTAAAATAACGGAGGAAAAAAAAAGACATCGCTAATCTATTACAGGTCGAGAAGAAAGAAAACATCAACGTGGGAGGTGAGGATTCGATGTATACGGGGAGGACTTTCGAAAACATTGCGAGTTTCAATTATTTTCAACAGATTTTAATTGTCGCACGTCCCCGAAAGGCAAGTCATAAACATAAATCGATTAATGTCCCCCCTCCCCCCACACACACCCACACACTTTCTATTTTCTATTTTAATTTTTTAAAACTGACTGCTTTGTTTCCCCATCCTTACCTTGTCCGCGGGTAGCTTTAAAGTAATCTCCCCCTCCTCCCCTCTCTCTCTCTCTCTAATCTAATCTGCCTACCTACCTAGCTACCTACCTACTAATCTATCTAGCTATCTACCTACCTACCTTCCTACCTACCTGTCTGTCTGTCTGGTTGTCTGTTTATGTATCTGTCTGTCCATCTATCCATCCATCTATCCGTCCCTCCCTCCCTCTCTCCCTCACTTCCTCCCTTACTCCCTCCCTCCCATTTATCTATTTATCTATCTATCTGTATGTATGTCTGTCTGTTTGTCTTGTCTGTCTGTCTGTCTGTTTGTCGGTCTGTCTGTCTAAAAAGCCGTCTTTCCAGAAAAGTAACAACAAAACCACAGGCGTAAATAGAAAGTCACAGATTCGAAGCTATGAAAATGTAATTAAATAGCATAAAGAATGCCCAGCAGCGCTGACACATGTAAACATGGATACAGTTTACACAAAAAGCCACCATTTCTCCTGTCAGATACCGAAGTCCATATCTATCTATCCTTCGAAAGCTTTTGGGACAAGGTGTAGGGAGTGGTTGTCATCAACTCTGGGGACTCTGACATACTTTCAAAAAGACAATATTTTACATATATCTTTTCTGTCCTTCTCTCTCTGTCTCTTTTTCAGTTCTGTCGTTCTTTCTTTTTCTTTCTTGCCTTTCTCTCTATATACATCTGTCTGGCTATCCGTCATCTGCTTATCTGTCTGTCTGTCTATCTGCCAATCTTTTATCTCTTTCTTTCTCAGTGTCCATTTCTTTCTTTCTCTTTCTCTCTCACACATTTTCTTTCTTCCTGTCTTTCCTTCATCTTCAAATATTAACGTACCTGAAATGCATTCTCTTACGTTTCTTTGTTACAATCCTATTACAAAGTATTCATCTTTCGCCCTGACTGACGGTGTGTTGGCTTCGGCTTGCTTTATCTTTCTTTCTTTTCTTTCGTTCTCCCTCCTTCCTTTCTTTCCTTAATCTTTTTACAGTGTCCTTACCCGGCATACCTCAATAAAAAAATGACCCAAAATCAGGTCAATATCAATGCAGCTTCAGTTCCGTGATATGATATTTCCTCGACAAACAAACTGCCTACAACATGTAAATTCTGTAAAATCGTGATATACTTTAAGGGGAAAACTGATGAGCCACAGGGTTTGAAGTTCTCCAGCTGGAATGGTTCATTATACGAACTCGTTCTTTTTCAGAAATACACCCATATTAAAAACAACAACAACAAACAACAACAAAAAACACACACACACACAAAAGGAATAATATCATACCATAACTCTCATAGATTCGGAATACCTGGAGTGAGAATGGTTCGCTGCAAAATCTCTTTTCCTTCAGAAACATACATGAAATCATAGGAAAAACGGCTTCACCTTAGCTAAATGTTTGTGGCCAAATGTAACACCATGTTATTTTCATACTGAAATCCAATGAAACACAGCATCATCTTCATAGCTAGAAAAGCTATGGAAACAATATAAGTTTAGTTTAAAAAAAAAAAAAAAAAAACTAGTGAAACATACTATCCAATCTTCGTTTTTGAATCTAAATGATGAAAAAGCTTAGTGCCATTTTCGAATTTGAAACTTGATTAAAAATCTTCATAGACGAAATCTGATGAAACACAGTATCATCATCGTATTTAAAACCTAACTGAAAAAACAGGATGATAATTATTATAGTTTAAAACCAGGCGAAAACAGTATCGTCTTAGTAAACCTAATGAAACAAGTATCATCGTATCTGAAATCTAACTGAAAAACAGGATCAAAATTATTCTAGTTTAAAATCACATGAAAAACAGTATCATCTCCTTGTGTGAAACATGATAGAAACACAGTTGATCTTTACCCTTCACGAGCGAAGCGTTCCAAGTAACATAATCTGATCTTTGCTTTTTTTTTTTTTTTTTAAACACTTCCTCACTAAAACAGAATGTAATAAGATAACTCTTACATTCGTTTTCGTAAGTCGGTACGATAACGTGAAGTCCTGTATAATAGCCTACCTTTTATGTCGAGGGGCTAGACTTAATCTTATAACGTTTAATGCTGCGTTCCACGAAATACGCTGCAGAGTCCTGCGCGTAACATATGAACTAAGTTCCGCTCCAGTGTTACTCCTGCTGTGCCATTTTCTTCCATTATTTTACCATTATGTTCCCGCCTGCATAGTTTGTTGGGAAAGTGTTAAGAAAACACAAGAGAAACGAAAGCATCTTGTTGATGAAATGTTGTCTTATAATCTACACCTGGAAAGGGGAAACTCGCTGGCACCTGGGTTAACACAGCGTGTGAAAAATCACAACAACTTACATAAAAATGAGGAAAATGTCGTTCTGACATGCACATGTTTACCACACTTGACAGAACTGACTTTTTCACGTTCTTGGTGAGGCTAAAATTGACGCATACACATTTAACACGAAGTCAGAACAGACACTGTTAAGGGGAAAAAAGTGAAGGGTGGGGAGGAGGGGCGGAGGGGGGGGGGAGCTCCTGATTTTGTATAATTTTTTTTTATTTTTTATTTTTTGCTATTGACCTATGGTCCCTTTACTCCGTGCATGTGTAATTGGCATGTCTGTCGATTCAGAAAATGTCCTTAGAAACTTGCTAGCGTGTCTAATTGCCATGGAAACGGTCGCCCGTACTGGATTTTGCCCTGTTTTTTTTTCAAATCTACTTCCTCTGTTACTTCTACACCAAAGCTTCCAACCTTTGCATGTCATTTCTAAATATCTAAAAAATGACACGAGCATACTGATATTTCTTTGACAGTTTTTTTAAATTAATTTTTTTATATAAATACGAATTTTTAAAGATGCCATATATCAAATATGTACAAAACTGGCACTGTTATTCATAAAAAATGTTTTCTTAAAAACTATAGGAGACACAATAACAAGCCCGCATCATTTTCTTCATATCGTCCAGAAAAGTATGTGTGATTCAAATATAATGAAAATATGTTGGTAAGTAAATGCTACAATTTTGCAAAGAGGACATCAAAGTAACAATGGGACATGAGATATGAAGCCATCTCTCTCTAATGTCTCCTGGAGGACTTTTTGTGAGTCTCAAATGTGGTACCGGCGCCTTATTTTGTTATCGAATAAGCTAATATATTGTTTGAGAGACATTTTCTTTCTTCTATTTCACTGAATCTGAATGAGTAAGCTAGACCAATGGCCAGTGACTTTATTTTGTAACAGCAGAAATTCTCACAAGACCCATGCTGAATTCAGCAGCTGCTGTTACTAAAAGAGTCAAAATAAAAGAGTTGGCGATACCATCTTTTTTTCTCAATATAGTATAGTAGGGGACTTTGCTGAAGTTTGACTGCCTCCACCCACATATAAAAAAAATGTCATAAATAATTCATTAATCAAAGGAATATTTTGGGCTTATAATCTAACACATATATGATTACTCTTTCAAAAAATACAAAAAAAAAAAGAAATCGATACTTCGATTCAAAACTGGTCAATGCAGGCCCCC
>JBCEWB010094375.1:0-12347 GCA_039654565.1 Peronia peronii
AGTGTAAAGAACAGAAAAATAACTTTTAAAATGGCGAAGTGAAAATACATAAGCAGGCCAAAGAAAAGTGATCTGTGGAAAAATGGCAGACTTATTTCTCCCTCTAGCCACAGTGGGAGATTGTTGTGCACAGTCCTATTACTTCCCTTTACCAGACAAAAGAGGGACTGAACAAGCAGTGTAAACAGGAAAAAAATCACTTTTGCGCCCTTTATTTGAAACATATACCATGAAAAATTCAAAAAAAAATTATGATGTGAAGAGAATGTTTTCTTCTTATCTTTATATTATAATTTTATCAATTTTTTTTTTTTGGTGATCTGTCTTTCGAATGACAAGAAGTAAAGGGATTTTTTCCTCTTTATACTGTTTGCCCAACACCTCTTTTGTCTGGCAAAGGAAAGTAATAGGCCTGGTCAAAATGATCTCCCCTTACACGAGTCCCTCTTTTGGGAGGGGCAGATAATTTGTGAAACAATCTCCCATTGTCCCCCGTGTGGCAGAGACTACTGCTCCAACATTGGTCTTACCAGCCACTCAAGACCCTGTCAAATACCTGCTGCTGCAACACAGACTATTATACTTAGGGGCACATTTACCTATCTTTGGTTAACTCCAACTGACAGAGGCCTGCTATGCTTGTGCAACATGTTTGCTTCTGGGAAAGGAAAGAGCATATTTCTCGACTTGTTCTGGTGAGGTTATGGCACTATTCTCAGGTTGTTCTGGTGAGGTCAAGGCACTATTCTCAGGTTGTTCTAGTGAGGTCAAGGCACTATTCTCAGGTTGTTCTGGTGAGGTCAAGGCACTATTCTCAGGTTGTTCTGGTGAGGTCAAGGTACTATTCTCAGGTTGTTCTGGTGAGGTCAAGGCACTATTCTCAGGTTGTTCTGGTGAGGTCAAGGCACTATTCTCAGGTTGTGCTGGTGAGGTCAAGGCACTATTCTCAGGTTGATCTGGTGAGGTCATTGTGATATTCTCAAGTCTCAGTGACGTCATATCTCTACCCTGATTGTCTTGGGGATCTCCTCACTCTGGTCATGGCAAACCACTGATTGTCACAATGATAGTATTGTCCTATTTGGATTGGTTTGATATCCTTTGACATTCCGGTCTTCTTCAGGCCATCAAGGCACAATTCCATTTGTCTTAAATAACGCCAGGGCCCTGTTCTGACTGCCCAATAGATCACTAACCCATATTTCTGTGTCTGTCCTCCTAGAGCTCACAATGTATTGAGCTTTCTCTGATAAGGAATTATAACATGACACATAAATGTATTTCCACAAATGAAATGTAAAACTACATGTATCTTTCATCGAAAAATAATGGAAAAAATAATATCTGTCTAATTCAGATATATGGCCACTTGATGATTGGTGTAGCCTCCCTTTTCACCACCGCTCATGCGCACATGCACACAGTTGGTGCCGCCTCTCCTTTCCCAGTCCCAAACAAGCGGTATATCTACCATACAAACAAGTGTAGTTTCGCTCTTTTCTTTTCCTACGCTTCATCAGTGGCCATCGAACCGATCTCAACGTACAAAATTATATAATCCATTCCATAATGACAATGAGTTTTGCTTTTGTGGTGAGGGTCACGCAGACAGTTTATAAGAACAGGGGAGCCTACTGTGTATATTATCCACCTCTTATTCTTTTGTGAGAGTTTTTTTCTCTTGAAAATGGTTAAGATAAACCTTGCTTAAAATAAACTTGTTGACTCGGTCCCGAGAGGTTTATCTTAAGCGGACTCCACTGTATGTAGGAATGTAACGTGAGATGCTTAAGGAAATATAAATCTCAGTCAGTGGTCCCGCTGCTACATGCTGCCATGTAAATATTGGGTGGATGATTCTCAACATGTCATCTCGCAACTGTTAGTTATAATTACATGTAGTTGTATTCTTGACATTTTATAGAAGAGTTGCATATTCCATGAAAAAGAATTTTAAAAAGGCACTGAAATAACTGACTCATGAAAAAAAAAAATACGAAGGCCATAAAAAACTGCCCTAGTATAAGTGATCTAGCTGATAGAAGAAAACATTCTCTAGACAACAACACAGCTGGCCTTTGACAAGATAGAAAAAATTAAGTACAGCCTCAAGCCTGACATGACTAGCTTGCTTCGAGCATGGACAATTAATGTTCATCGAAGTCAGGTAGTGTTTTGATTGTCTTAATAAGTAAACAAGTTCAACAAGATAGGAATGCAAGTAACTTATTTTGGAAAACAAAAAAATAACAAAAAGATAACTTGCCATGTTGTGTAGGCACACAACATGTGCAATAAAATCTGCACAGAGGAAATTCCCTTCTTGCATAGTAAATAATTAAATGATAAACTGTTACTTAACAACTGTCCAATAAAATGTTTCATAATATTTCAAAAAAATGTCATGATATGGTGTACATGAATGCATGAGATGTATGATGTACAACAAGAATTATCTTTACTAACACATTTAGATTCAAATCTTGATGTCAAATGTACAATTATATAAACATTCAAATGTACAATTATATAAACATCAGGATGTAAATCATCAAAAGAAACAAACAAAGAAATGAACAATAGATTGGCCCAAAAAAAACAAAATCTTTCAAAATTTCCAAGACAGTCATGTGCAGATCTTTTACATAAGATTTTTCTTATCATGTGGCATAAGGAATTGTCATATGGATGACCACGCCCTTTGTAATATGCATAATCCAGTTGCCCCAAAAAGGCATTCTATCTCTAGATATCATATCCCTGACTCCAGATTATTGTACTTTTCTGTAGTATCCTTCTGGTTTCCGAAAACGTGGCAAACTACTACATTCTGACATGCCCCAGTCACTGGACAATTGCTAGGATTTGTCCTAGAGTGTTCTTTTCTAATCATAACACACGTCCAGGGACAATGCTGGTAAAGGTCAGGCATGATATTACACCAGATGTCAAAACTAAAATGAGCAATTTTCAGAAAAAGAAAGTAAAATTTAGTACAGTAGTTCTAGTGCTCATCTAATACTGATACCGAAGGCTTATTAATGGATGTCCACTGCAAACTCACAAGAATTTTCAATCTCAAAATAATGCTCAATATTATGCTACATCTGTTCACAACACATGCTTCGGTATACATATTTGGTATACATAAACTCTACAAGTTATAAGCACAAATATAAAACATCCAAAGAAGTAGATCAGACAAGGCCTGGCTCAACAGTGCCAGTGAATGGACTAGCCAGTCTCTTATCACAACGCTGAGAACCTCAAAAGGCCTCAAACAATTGAAATCCTTAACTGCAGCCTTTTGCATGTCATGGCACCCTTTGACAATTGTTACGGGAATAATTATGATGACAAAATTTTGAAAAACATCTATTTTCAGCTGGGAAAACACTGAATCAAGTTTTCTACTACAGATATTATACAAGATTCCATGGAGGGATTATGAACTGGAACATCACTGGGCAGAACAAGAGCTGGATCACCAGACAGAATAAGCGCTCTTTGAAAAAATGCCATTTTAATCACAATGTAATAATTTACCCATCCATATAAATACAACCTTCTGCAATACTGAAAGACCACATTCACCATCATTCCATTCTCTAAAACATGCATTTCGCTCTAAATATGATAAGTAAGAGATGACAAAACTAAGTCACAATTTTCATGACAGAGCATTTTGTCAGGTATTTTGTCTGGAGACACACTGGAAGAATTAATATGCGGTGGAGTCCACTCAAACCGAACTCTGATAATACGAATTTCTGATAATCGAATAAAAATGAAACAATAGATTTTTTTTTCCTCTTTGCGCCTATTAAATTCATCTCGCATAAATCGAAGCCATCGCCGTGTGTTTCCTTTAAATCGAACTATCAGCACGGCCACAAAGGTAAAAATCGGCTTTTGTTATCTCCACATGGTTTCCACCAACGCGGATGCCTGCGATTTGAAAACAAAGGAGACAGCGCCGTGGATGAGGCGAGAGGGGTTTGACAATGTATTGTGCCTGTGCACAGCTTAAGTAGGCCATGTGTTCATGGGGGGAAGGGGGTGGGGTAAACAGCGCATCGGGGCCAGCATTGCCAAGCAATCGATCGATAATCAAGCATCTTGGCAGAGCCCACAGTGCAGGTACAGCGTACATGTACTATACATGTTACATGGATTACGAAGTGTGTAGGTTATGTAGAGTGCTGTGTCGGTGTTATTGTTATTGATGTTGGTCCTCGCACTGTGATGGGATAGGCCAGATTCTACCTCACATTACTTTTTTCGCTTGCGGTTGACTCATTTATAATATAGACACCCTCACAGGCTCTGTAATGGCTTCCTTTAACTGTTTTCAGGAGTGAAAACTCTATTAATAGCCCTTTTCAGGGGTATAACTTACTCAACTGCCCTTTTTAGAACTAAACCATTAACAGTCCTTTTCAGGGCTAAAACCTACTCATCAACAGTTCTTTTCCCGGCTAAAATTAACACCATTCTAATTTTACCTCTGTTCTCCTTTACATTACTTAGGCTTTCAACACAGCCCTTGTTATGGCTAGCAATCCAATTATACGAGCGGGTTTGAATTTAAGATAAACGCAAAGTTCAGGAGCGCGATTTCTGTATAAAGGGAAATAATCCTCTAATAAAATACTTAAAATAGTGGCTCATTAATCATTTGAGCATCCCCCCCCCCCCACCCGCCGCTTGCAAAAACTAGAAGACAAACTCTCTTAAATCGAACCCATTAGGTTGATCCCGGCAAATTCGATTTAAGCGGACTCGACTGTATGTACCAGTACTATCACTCTGGCCCTGAGGTCTCATTTGTGATGGCCAATATAGATTTGCTAAGTCACTCGCGACAGATCCGCCAACATTTGGCAGGCTGGTTCCTTACTCGTATGGACGGCTCCGCCACCCCTTGGCAGACCGTCTTAGGTTTTTGTCTTCTCTCTCTCTAACCTGCCAGGAGCTGGCGGAACTGTCGCTGGGGACAGTATAGCCATTTGTCTTATTTCGTGCAAAGTTTCACGGAGGTCCGGATTATACTTTTTTAGTTATGGCTGATACGGGGAAGTCACTCTGAGTGACCAAGGCAGTGCATTGAGAAACAAAAATGAAAGCCCAGTGCTGTGCCTTGGCTTAAAAAAAAAAACGAAGGCCCAGATTTTTTGATTGAAAGAAACGAAACAAAACAAAAAGCAACAAGAAATGTTTTGATTTTTTTTTTTAAAACACATTTTTATTTCATACCATCTGAGCCTTTCAGTCTCGTTGGGGGTGATTATCTCGGCTGAATCCTCCGATACCGTGGTTGTGTGGCTGTAAGTAACGATGGAACCGCAATAGCTTCACATATGCACGTAGTACGTGACACCCTCTCATGGTACATCATACTCGACTGGGGCATGAGCGACGGGTGAGGTGTGAAACGGGAGACAAGTAGATGCATGATTTCTACACGCTTGCACCTCAGGCCTTGCCTTTCTTGTGTCATACTGCTGGACAGTACAGCACATTGCGGGGGCCGGTACTTGACGCGCTCATGGACAATTTCTTTGCCTGGGCTTGTTGTGTCATACTGCTGGGCAGTACAGCACTTTGCAGATACTGGTACTTGACGCGCTCAGGAACGATTTGTTTGTAGGAGGAAACTGGTCCGGTCGGCCTACCTAAGCTTGGTCTTGGTTACGCTTAATATGACAGAAAAGTGCGATTGGGGAAACAAAAACCGTTCGTTATAAGTGTAGTTTTCGTATCAGGCCATCGTTTTATTTCTTTGTAAGCATAAGAAATTACACAGCAAAAAAAAACGTTTCCAAAGATTCTTTCTTAATAACACAAGTTTCATTTTAAGTGTTCTCTTAATAACCGTTTTAGTGTGTGTATGCATTTATTAGCACTGAAATGCTCTTCAAATTAAAAACATTCACTACATATTATTACACATAGAAAAAGTACAAAATTTGTTCACGACACAAATAAGTAAAGAATTTTTGTTGTTGTTTTGTTGTTTTGTTTTTTGACTGCTCTACTAGAAAGACATAAAAGAACATTTTAAAGACAATTTTAAAAATTGCCGTACAAGAAAAAATTATAATAAACATAAAAAACATAAAAATCAAGACCTAAACATTTAATATCACTCAAATTTGCTTCTGACGGTTAACTTCAACTGAAGTTTATGAGGTCTTTACACTAAGTTTGAAAGTATTTCTCAAGAGAGATAGCCGGGCAAGAGAAGGAGGCTGATGAGGGAGGTCCAGTCTGTCAAGCTGGAATGTTTTGAGATAAAAGGAACACATTATGGTTGAAAAACTTTAGACATGATTATCTCGAAACCTACTTTTTGAGCATACGTTTCCCCAAGGCTTTTTTATTTACCAACAGATTTACTTGAAATTTGGCATGAATCTTCCCGCACATGTGTAAATTAATAACAAGTATCAGATTTGCAATATTTTGTTTACTTTTGAGAAAATGTTATCGAAGTGCCAGAAAAATGAGAAAAAGCACCATCTTGCCACGTAAAAATTTTTAAAATTTGTAGAAGAAAAACTATGGCAAATTTCGAAAAACTGACATTTAGCGCTACTGAAGTTAGGGAATACTACAAGTGTGCAAAATTTGAAACGATTTCATTGAAAAACACTGAAGCTTAGGCTTTTGAAAATTAGCAATTTTTGGGGCCAGAAAACCAATATGGCAGCGTTTCCATGGCAACCAACCATCCAAATTATTTTTTGACACTTTCCCTCCTCTAATCTGGATATGCTGAATTTAAATATGATGCTTAAAACAGCCTAAACTGAGTACTTTAGAAAAACATTCTCAGGACCAGCCCTTCCCCTTAAAAATAAATAAAAAAAAATAAACAAAAAGGGATGGAAATCTGTCAGTAATTCCAAATGATATGACTAACATTTTGACTTCACAATAAGTAAAGGATTATTTAGTTTTAATATGCTGCTTTAATTTGATTTCAGTCGTTTAAATTTAATTTCGTGAGATGACATTACTATTCCAAGCAGTATTTAGATAAACCGATATCAAGAAGAGCAAATAAACAAAAAAATGATGTAAGTTGTTTTCACCCTGAAACAGGCGCCAAACCAGAATCACTGCACCCCTCCCCCCCCTTCTCTTCCCTTGCCGGGCTACTCTATATATCATTCAGTGAAATGGGTGGGACTTTCGTAGCATCATTTATGTCACAGACCACTGTACTCTAACCTCCGTTGTTAGTGTCATCGTCACGTACACCCTCGCGTTCAGTATTCGTGTGATCACCACCGCCCACTGAATTCCCACCTCGGCTGTTAGTGTCGTCATCACCACTAACTGCAATGTGCCTTACATGATTGATCTCAGTAACCGTAGTATGGTTACTGGTACTGTTAACTACATCTAACATGGGCACATCTTCTGCAGGGTGAGTCAGAGTTACTCGCCTGCAAGATCTGCATTTGTAAATGCCTCGGACAATAAACATGATATGGATGAAGTAGACATCTATAATTAAAATAATTTCCAAAGGTTTCAGTGCGTTCGTGGATTCCTCCTGTTCACGTTTCCTCGGGCACTTGGTGTCTTTGTGGTTGGTCATCCTCTGGAATGTTCCTTGAGGGCAAGGCTTGCATGATGAGTTCCCAGGAACATAATACTCATTCCTTCCACAGAGAATCTGTCCAACAGTGGTACTTGATGATCCTGTGGCCGTCTGTGGTGGGGTCAGGCTGCTACGTGGCATGGTGCTGTTGGTGACTGCAGTCTCTGTCACTAAATGATGTAAGAAGGTTAGTGATACTTCTGATGTTAAAAAAAAAATAAAAAATCATTATTGATTCTTTTCTTCATTCACACATATTCATCCATTCATTCATGTATTCATTCATTAAATCACAATTCATTTTATCACTCACATACTGTCTTATCCATTAATGGGAGATCGTTTTGCAGATTATCTGCCCCTCCCAAAAGAGGGACTTGTGGAAGGGGAGATCATTTTGACCAGCCGAATTACTTCCCTTTCCCAGCCAAAGATGTCTATAGCAAACATTGTAAAGAGGAAAAATCCCTTTACACCTTGCCATTCGAAAGAGTCATCGCCAAAAAATTTGATAAAATTATAACAATAAGAAGAAAACACTCTCTTTACATCATAATTTTTTTTGGAAATTTTTCATGGTGTATGTCTCAAGGAAAAAACGCAGAGGTGACTTTTTTTTCCCTCGTTACACTGTTTGTTGAGTCCCTCTTGTGTCTGGTAAAGGGAAGTAATAAGACTGAGCACAACAATCTCCCATTCTTTTTCCATCTATGGAAGAGGGTTGAAAAAAAAGATCGCAGACATAGAAAAAAAACAAAACAAGCAATTGTGCCAATTACAACGAAAAAAAAGATAGAAAAAAAGTAGAAAAGGGGAAAGGCAAACAGAAAAAGAATGAAAAAAAAAAGAAGAAAAAAGACAGAACGAAAGGAAAGAGGAAGAAAGAACAAAACAGAGAAAACAACTTAAATGAGGAGGAAAAGAAAGAAAGAAAGAAAGAAAGAAAGAAAGAACAACGGACTGACAGAATAACTGTACCTGAGGTAGGAGGGGTGGTTCGCTTTATACATTGCGGGCCCTCATCTGTGTCCTTAACATCCATGTCGGTGTAAGGACAACAAACTGTGTTGCTGTAGTAGCTACAGTTCCGTCCCACATACTTGTACTTGGTGTACTCACATAGGGTGCACAGCTTACAGTCTCCTGTTCGGGAGTCAGCTTCTGGATAGACATAATAGTGATTCGGAATTATACACACTATTAGGGGTGGAGCTTCCCTTGTGCACTCGGTTGCACTTGTGTTCAGATACTTCTCATAGTGTTCATCTACATGAGGGCATGGTCTGCACTTTGTCTTTCGGTGTTGATCCTCGTTCATGTAGAAGCCATTATGGCAGGGTTGGCACTTGTCAGGTGCAATGAAGAGTTCGCCCTTCCCGCACGTCTTCAGTTCCTGAGATTCCTCGCTCTGTGAGAGGTAAGGAGCATTTGGCTTCATGATCGGCAAACTGTGAGCCGTGTGAGCAAGTAGCAATAAGATGGGAACTTGAAAGGCCCGCATAATGATACTCAATTCTGTGAAGAAAGAGAGAGAGAAAGAAAATAAATGAGAGGCATTATGTTCAATTCTAGAAAGATCTCAAGGAGGCGGGGAAGGGGGGGGGGGACTATCCGGTCACAGATTTATTCACTCCATTTTATCTCTGAATTCTGAAACATGGCTAGATACCACTGGAAGGCCAGCTATGGCCTCTACTGAAACTTTCTGGGTTCAGGACATATTTGGGACCAGGCTTTATTATACTATGACCTGTTCTGCCTGCAAGTTAAACAAGATATTACACTGGAGATGTCAAATATTGCACTTTCATGATGACAATTTCTTAAAGACCGGCCTTGTTTGGATATCATGTTACCCATAAAGGCACTGTATTATGTTTATATTACCTGTATAATATACTATTCAAATAAGCATAATATAAACTGGATATCTTTCTGTTATAGTACAAGTTGTACACCCACAAGTGCAACTGACCTTTACACATTTTGCAGTAATAAGTCATTTTCATTAATCAATTAGCCGAACCTACTTACTGAAATAGTGCCAATAGTAAATGTTTGTATTATGTGGATAGCATGCTGCCTGAGTACAATACGATGCTTTCATTGTTTCTTCACTTTGGCTTGTGCTCCTTTTAATTATGATTATTATTTCTTTATCGCGCGTGTATGTATGTATGTGTGTGTGTGTATATATATATATATTGTTTCAAAGTATGTGATGTTACTTTGTAGACAATTTCTAGCTGCCAACATTGGCCAACTATTCTCTACAGCTGATGTGCTGAACAAGAACAGTGACATAGGACTGATAGGCCGTTATGTTGTCTTCCCATCTCTTTTTTCTGTCTGCCTCTCCTTCTCCATCCTTGTACAGTGCTCTGTAGGATCGTCTTTACATTTTTTTCACAAGTCCTGTTGATCTTGTTATGTGCCCATATCATCTCAATTTGCGTTTGATGCCACAAAGGCCAAGGAACAAGAAACATGGTTAGAGATGAAAACAGACAAGAGGAAGGAGATAAAACATTAAAAGGAAATAAACAGAAGAAGATGAAGGAGAAAAAAAAAAAAAAGAACGAAAAAAGGAGGAAAACGTTTAAAAAACAAAAAACAAGAAAAAAAAACAGGAGTGTATTCGAGAAAAAAGTAGAAAGATTGTGGATTTGATTTAATTAGGCTTTTATCAAGTCCAGAGCTGACAGAACAAAGGCAGAACTTGAGTGTAAATTGTTCATTGAATGGCTTTTCAACACATAAATTTACACGAAGCTTTGGTGCAGCATCCATGTACACGTATGTTTTAGTTTGGTCAGACCGCGTTTTCAGTTCTTAATACCAGGACTCCGTCAACTGCTCTTGTAGTGTAGATAATGTTACGTTTTCGTTTGGAAGAGTTCTCGGGGTGGGAATAAATTCACTTATGATCAGGACGGGCTATGTAAGAATAGAGTGCACACATACACTTACACACGCACACGCACACATACAAACATGCATACACACACACACACACACACAAGTAAAAACACACACGCACGCGTATCCACATCTAAATATAATTTTAAGATTCTTTTAATAACATTATAGAATTACATGTAGTAGTTTTTGCGACAAATATAGCCCATTTATTGATTTTTATGTGTAGATCAGTAACCCAGAAACACAGCAGGTTTTGTTGTTTTTTTTTTTTCATCATGTGCTAATTAGGCTGAGTTACTGTGACAAATGCCGGCTTTTTTTTTTTTTAACCGTACATACAAATTAGAAAGAGGACATTATAAACAATAATAATGTAGGAAAAGCATTTTAGAAATGAACACGCAGGTAGAGGAGGATGTATTTTGTCATGTCGGTATCTATACTATAAATCTGTAACAAAACCCATACAAGGCTTATGAACTCGAAAACTGCTGAATGGATCTATATGAAATTTGCCACACAACATTGTTGCATCAAGATCTGTGTTTCTATTTACATTAAACATAAAGCCGAAAAAAAAGCTTATTATCTTTGACGTTATTCTGAAAAAAGCGAAACAATTAAATAGTAAATTTGCGAGGGTGCTTGATCCGAATTGCACGTTCGATAGAATAACACATTTATGTTCCGCCTCCGCTCGCAGAGCATATAAAACAACAAACACGTTCTCTTCGAGTAACGCTCAGTTTAATCATCCAAAATACCAACGTCGAGGTGCGCACGCTGGCCATGCACTTTAAGTCGCAGGGTCAAGGTCGGTTTGACCTATATTTTTTTTTAAAGTCTCCCACCAAAGGCCGTGGGTTCTCTGCTGGTTTAATTAAATGGACAGTTCACATTCCTTGGGTGGGATGAAGAGTTCTGGGTGTGAGATACCGCTCTGAAGGTCGTAGTACCTGGCAATACACAAACATTTTTTCCCAGGTAAATATATTCCTAAATTACGTTCTCGGGTGTTTGTTTGTTTGTGTTGGGGTTAGTTTAAGTACGACACATCAGCACGATTAGGGCTATATTGTGTCAAACACGGTAAGATATGTTTACATGTCAAGAAGAAGAGATCGGGACAGAAGACAGGAGCAAGGAGAGAGAGAGAGAGAGAGAGAGAGAGAGAGAGAGAGAGAGAGAGAGATGTCTCCCTTGGACTGTCGAGGATGGCACTCCATGGAAGACATCCCACCGATGGCAGGCTTACATCGCCTGCAGGTGGGAGCAGAGAACCTACTTATAAACCCCGAGCCCTCGCGGGGGACGTTCTCGGATGTAAAGAGAACGGTATTGTTGCGTTTATGCACAGAAATGTATGGTGGAAACCCCTTTTTGCTATCATTTATTTACATGTATATTATATCAGTGAAGATAAAATCTCATTAAGCGAAGGAACAAAAAAAGAAAACACTATAGTATAAGTATGAATTTTTAACTGTCACATTTAAAATGAATTTCTGAACCAATCTTCAAGTTTACAGAAAAGATAATTTGTGGTCTAAATAAAGCTGTTTTGTAATCATTTCCTACTCAGTCACACATTTCTATCAGTAGATCGATGAATTGGGTCAGTGTACAGAATTCTTATGCTAATACGTGTGAATGGACTCGTTCTGAATCTCTTAGTTTAGTCACGTGATCAGGGAATCCAGTTTCAATGCGTGAGGTCGGCTTTACCCATTGCAGACCAATATAAAAGGGTCCAAGGGGCCATAATTGTGAATTTCTCAGACCTCCCCCCCCCCCCCACCTGCACTACCGCTGT
>JBCEWB010094386.1:0-12347 GCA_039654565.1 Peronia peronii
TCACTCACTCACTCACACTCACTCACTCACTCACTTACTACTAACTTATTCACTCATTCACTCACTCACTCACTCACTCACTCACTCACTCACTCACACTCACTCACTCACTCACTCACTCACTCGCTCACACACTGACGCACTCACTCACTCACTCATTCGTTTGCTTAATATTCACTCACTCACTCATTCGTTCGCTTAATACTCACTCACTCATTCATTCTTTAACCTAATACTCACTCACACACTCGTATATTCACATATCATTCATTCGTAGCCTTCTCCTGCACTCATATTTCAAAGCATATCCCAGAGGCCAAGAAGACACGAACCTCGTTCCCCCCTCCCCCCCCCCCCCCCCGCCCCTTTCTTTGCCAACATCTCTTCATTCCGTTTGATAGACTGTTCATGCAGCCTAATACCCCTCTTTTTTTTTTTTTTTATCTGAATTCCCCCTAAGTTGAACTCGACAGAACACTTTACCAAAGGAAAAAAGTGGGAAATCCGAAGATACCCTGGAGAGCACATCTATGAGCAATTAACATTCCTGAAGCTCGTGGTAAATTTCTAGAAATTATTTTGATATATACATGAGTCTTTAGCAGGGGTTCACAGATATGGTGACTTTATTGCTGATACAAGGGAAACAGAGTAATTGGACGTTTGTCAAAACAGCCTCTGACAAGTCTTTCTGATCAATTTCAAGTTTACGTCAAAAAAGGAAACGGTAAGCCTGATCACTTCTCACCTTTATGAAAAGTGCAAGTGTTATCTTTGTATTTGTCAATGCTATTAAATTTCCAGTCTGCACATTATTAGTGGATCACTTCATTGACGACAGTAATGTCCTAATTTTTTTGCTCTACACCACTACAGGAGAAACATCTTTCACTACTTTACTATGTGCCATAAAACTCAAGGTCAGAAAGACCAGAAAAAAAGTATATATATATATAAATATATAAATCATTAGTAGTAGTAGTAGTAGTAGTATCATTACTTGTGTCAAGCCGTAGGGACAATGTAAGCAAGGGCTATCGCACTTTAGAGGACATTTTAAAAAATTCTTGCTGGTCCTGAAAAGTGCCGTCTGTGCTGACACTCTGGGCTACGTCGAATCTGGAAAATTATTTCCCGTATCTGTTGGAAATTTCCCAAAACAAGATCTGTTCAGTTTCCTAAATGACAATACACCTGACTTGCCCTGGTGGGCTATGAAAAACGGCTCAGACTTAAAGCTCTGACTCAAAAAGTGGTAATTACCATATCGTTATGGTATTTGCAATGACCTAGGTCTCATTTCTCAAGCTCACAATAGTCTTTTAAGCAAAGTGAAAGTAAATCGGAGAGGTTTCTTTATTTCTTCTAAAATTTGGAGGTGTCGTACCAGCCACAATAGAGTGCACTGACTTGTGACCTGTCTCCTTTTTTTTTTTTTTTTTTGCTCTCTCCCTTTCTCTCTTTTCTTTCTTCTTTTCTTTCTTTCATTTTCCCTCTTTCTTTCTTAATTTGTTTACATTTTTTTATGTCTTTCCTCTATCGTCTTTTCTGGTTATCTTTTTGTCTTTCTCTCTTTCTTTTTTAACTTCTGTCTTTCTACATTTCTTTCCTTCTTTCTCTCCAAAATAAAAGCCAGACTTGCAGGTTTGTCTCTTTCTTTTGAAATTGTGGGATCGGGCCTGGGAGAGCGCACTGAGAACCAGTCAGACCTGAGCTCTGTTCCTGGCCCCAAATGTCAGCGGATCTTTTGCGTGAGCACAGTGCCAACGAAGCCTTCAATTTTCCCTGGGAGCAAAGAATCGAGACCGGATAATTAGAGGGTTGGAGGGAAAACAGAAATAAAAGAGATGAAATAGAGGGAGAAAGAGTAAATATTGGGATTTACTGATCTCTTTCCTTAACTCACGTTATTCTTTCGCTTTCATTCCTTGTCACTCTGTCATTCGCTTTGCTTCACTGTCATCTCTTTCATTTTTCTACCGTCTCTTGCTCTCTCTCTCCTCTTTCAATCTCTCTTTCTCTTACTATCTCTCTCGTTCTTTCACTCTCTCTGTATCTCTTTTCCTTTTTCTTTTTTTTCTCTCTCATCCATTCATCTCACGGTCTCACCTTTGTTTCTTTTTTCTCCTCGCAGGAGAGAGAGAGAGAGAGAGAGAGAGAGAGAGAGAGGAGGAGCGAGAGAGAATATGAAAATGAGAATAAGAAGGGAGAGAAAACAATAAAGAATGCCCGGGACGTATGAGTATGTCAAACAATAAAACAACAAATATCAGGATACTTCTTCTTATCTTCCATTTTCTTTCATCCAGAATGTCCCATTTGTTTTAGTCCTTGCTCCAATTTTTTTTGTCGTGTCCCTTTTCTGCAGATCCATGGCCGTGCTATTCATTCACCGTTTCTCCTTTCTCACACTCTCTGTACTTGTTCCCTCTTCTTTCCTTTTATTACCTAACACTCACCTAGCGAGATAGCAGTTTATCTGCCACAACAGGCACCCTGTGCTCACTGTGGATCCTTGCGCCCGTAGACAACAACTGCACGCTTTGTGCATTCATCTACGTATAGAGTCGTAACAGACATGCAACTGACTACAACATCCCTGCCGCGGCTCTTTTTTATGAGTAGACCTGTCCGAACTAGGAAAAGTGTGTTAATTGATACATAAATAATTCAGCCAATAAATATCAACGTACTCGCTAATTGACTGACTGCACAAAATTGTTCACGCACATGGCAATTGGAGCTTTCTTAATTAGCTCTCCAGTGCCAGAGTTACTTTACCAAAGCTTTACTTCTGTTTTCATACGGCTCCACCGACTCAGATCTGATCTATTATCTCATTATCTTTGACAGTCACTTTTTTTTTCACTTTGATGTTTAGAAAAACAAAACAAAACTAAACAAAACAAAACAAAACAAAAAACCCACGCTGGGACAACTCACAGCATATTGTTCGAAGATAAGAAATAGAGCTCATTGTGGTTTCTCAAACCAGAAGTACATCATACAAAAAGTACAATAAGCTGGGAGGTCATGGGTCACACGCATGCATACCATTTAAGAATGCTAGAAAATAGAGTGACAGCGATATACTATGTGTTTGATTGCAATTTTCAAGGACTTTGTGAGATTGAACCAGAAGTGGCGAATACGATTTCCTTGTGATCTTCGTGACATCTTATAATTTCATAACATGCTATAGATTCTTTGTCTGTTAAATATTAACATGCCTGTCTTTCAAACGCGCTGGAATCTGATAGGCAAGAGGATAAACTTAGCAAATTAATGCTTGTAGACATGGAATAAGGGACTTAAACTACAAAATTATTTTTAAAAAGGAAAAAACAAATAGAGCTTATTCTCTTATTTAAGGAAAGGGGGGGGAGGGGGACGCGTCCTGGAGGTAATTTTTTAAATTATTATTAAAGATAGACTATTTTAACCGTTTCCATCGAATTCGGCATGTTCAAATTAGAGGAAAACAGTGAACAAAACAACTTTTTATACGGTTGCCATGGCAACGCCGCCATATTGGATTTTGGGGTCTCTAAATTGACTGATTTTAAAATCTATCTCCTCCGTCAAATTTTAATGGAAATTGATAAAACTTGGTGAACATATTGTTTGATATAATATCTAAAAAGTTACATATTTTCAGTCCTCCCTATGAAATAGAATATTTTCTAGAAAGTTTTGAAAATGCCATGTAACAAAAAATCAAATTTCGCCGTTTTTTCATACTAAAAACCCATTTTTCTCTAAAACTTACCAACCGAATCGGCCGCGCATACGTACGTTTTTTTTCAGTCTTGTTATGAAAATGATGTATACCAAATTTGGTTAGAATCGGGTTTGAAACAAAAAAGTAGATAGCAAAAAATTGTCAAAAAAAAAATAGGTTTTGAGAAAAACGCGTTTGAATTTTTTTTTTTTTCATCGAAAAATGAACATGGAAAATTTTTTGTTCGGCTTTCAGAAACTTTTTTTACATACTAGCACTCTCTCCATGACTTCTGTATCTCCTGTTGCCGTTTTTCGGCTTTCTGGGCGTATCTTTTCTCGAATTTTGCTCCCTACTCCCCATCATTACAAGGGCTCCCATAGAATCACTTTCGGGTTCTTGAGGGCCTATATGTGTCCCTCATATCTTTTGTTGTCCAAACCAAGAGTGTTTTGACCTTTACTATGGCATATGGTCCACAACTGAGCTCTGAAGCACCAGAAAGAGAGGAAAATTTCACTATTTATAAGACGTGGAAATTCATTTTAGAACGCGAATACTGATAATCTGCATGATCAGCAGTTTTTTTGCCTCATAGTGGTCATCCAGTGTCCATCCATGGCACTAGGGCTCATGATATTGCTAGAAGAGGTCATAATCAAGTGTCTTATGCACTTTTTCCTATATATAATCATATAGTGATGATCTGCGATTGCATGTAGTAGCCAGATGGAACCAAATCCTTGTTGACAGTAGGCTAGGCCTACCGTTGAAAGACCATTGGTCAAACACGTTAGAATGGACATATCCACTTTTTGATACCATTTTTTATACGCAGAAAAGGCAGGCTTTTAAGAGAAAACAAAAATCCAAAATAGTATTTTTTGAGCAAAATCCATATTTCAGGACGCCCCCCCCCCTTTAAAGAGATAATAAAAACCCTAAATCACATTTTTCGGAGCAAAGCCATGGGACGTCCTCCTCCCCCCTCCCTTAATAGTTTTTAAAAAATGCACTCATTCCTAGTGCCTTCCTACTCCGTTCTCGGAACTTGTTCACTGACGAATCTATACAATTCACATTCTTCCCTCCTATTTGGCTTTGGTGCAAAAGGCTTATCCCATCCCTATTATATATAACATTCATGCCTGCATGATGCCTATTCTCTGAGCTCCTCCTCTCCCCACCCCCTCCTTTCTCGCACCTCATTCCACCCCATATTTCCATTCCAGGGATTCCCAGTCTGGGATAGATTGCCCTTTGAGGTTACCAGGAGTAGAACTTAACTGAAATTAAATTTTATTTCAACGGTTATTTCCCATCAATGATGCCCATAGATAAGTAAAGCAGCAGCCTCATTTTGTCACATAATTACTTTTATAATTGCTATTTAAAGGTTTTATTGTCATAATTTTTGTATTCTCTTCTTCTGGGGAAATACTATGTCAGATGTCAATGGAGGCCTCTTGACGAGCTCTGTTGGGCGGTAGAATGGCTGGATGAGCGGATACATGGGAGAAAGGATGGATAGATGGGTAGTCAGTAGACGAATGGGTGCATGGATGGCGTAATGCATGGATGAACGAGTGAATAGATGACGTTTGGGGAGATGGATGATATGTCTCGCGGCCAGTCGAAATGAGACGTATGTCGATTTTTCACCATATCATGTGAAAGCTTATTTCATATCTTGCAGTTGGTGAAAAAAGTTCTCAGCTAACTTCATTCTAGCCAGAGATATTGCAGTTTAAAGAGACAAGGAGGGGCCCCCAGCAATGACCGAAATTCCGAGAAAACCGATTTTAAATGAACGGTCGCATGCATAAATCTAAACCCGATTTTACTGAAGTAATATTTATAAACTGAGGGTAAAACCGATATTGTTTTGTTAAAAAATGAATGCACTAACAAAAATTCGATGTCTGACCGCCCCCATCACATTCAAAGCCGATTTCTCCGTTCTAACCCTGCGATTTACGTCTCAGTTCGACTGGCCGAGAGACATATAGAGGTTGAGAGGGATCAAAATATTATCTGTTCATCTTGCGATGTGTCTTGAACAATTAGACATGCACAGTCCATAAGTTTCCATTCTTTCTGATTGTTTCTTTAGCTCTCCGGATTTGTTGTTTGTGTATTTAAGTGTCTTATTTAGCTAGAACCGGTTGACGATCTATGTCTTGATATTCAAAATATTTAAATAAAATGATAAAAATAACATCATGTTCTTTATAATATCGTTTTATGCATTTTTTAATGTATTTGATTAGATGCCGGTAAACAGTCATCTTATATTTCAAGATATTTTTATAAAACTAGATGAGAACCCACGGTCTTCTTGGGAGATTATTTGAATATAGTTGTAAGTCAAGCCGATACTGCCTTGAGACCTAAATTGAAGACGTCATTCTATCGAGTGTACAATTCGGATCAAACACTCTCGCGAGTTTACTATTCAATTATTATCGTTTATCACCTGTTTAGGATAAAATCAACCGTAATAAGCTTTTTTCGGCTTTACGTAAGTAGAAACACAGATCTTTATGCAACAGTGTTGTGTGCCAGATTTCATATGGAGAGATTCAGCAGTTTTCGAGTCCATAAGCCTTTCATGGGTTTTGCTGCAGATTTACAGTATAGATGATAATAATAACGATGATGACTGAACAAAAGAGGGAGGAGCTAATTCACAATTTATTCTCAATGAACTTCTACTGAGGTGTGCAGACTATCAACGCTTGAAAAGCCCTCTCATACGCCGCATGCCTCACTGGAACAGCCTTGCTCTGCTTACCAGGAGAAAGTAACGGATACTGTCTGCAATAGGGAGATGATGGATGGGCGGGGTTCCGCTGGAGGAAATGAGATGTGATTGAGTGGCTTCAGGGCTGCTCACTCAGATTTATTGTCGTCGACATTCATTGCTGTCATTATCCTCTAGGCTTGAAGAATTCATTTGTGCAGTAACATCGTTTATTTCCGTGTCATCTTTCTTAGCTCTGACATGGTCGGTCCCTTTCATTACAAAAAGTCCTTCTAGCCTATCCCATCCACCCGATTTTAGCGTCCTTACAATCCTGGTGAATATAGTAGAGGTATAATCCTGCCTTTCACATATTAGCCGTTCATCCTTATTCTTCCAAATTTTCTTTCTATTTTTAGTTCATTATTTTTGTTTAGTTTCACAGGTTTCACAATTGATGTCTCTTTCCGAAGAGAATACCCGGGAGAGCACCCAGTCCAAGTCAACCCTTACGATCTGTATAGTGTTCTACGTTATATTATTATCTATTGCGTTCTCTTTGTTTGGATTTTCACCTGTATTGATTTCAAACTGAATGCTAAGGAAGTACCTTAAAATTATTCTGATGTTCTGAAAGAAGTCCAGATAGCCGTACAAAGATGGCTGAAAGGTATGAGAGATTGTAACGGAAGAAGGAATTCAAATTTACAGAAATTGATTTCTACCATCACTGATTTTGTTGATTGAATTGCAGCACTACCTCTAGAGACTGTCTTGCTCTGAAGCTGTTTTTGACATTTAAGTCTATGTGTGTTGCTACGTTCTCTAGTGATATGTCTCATCAACTGTGAAAGGAAATTCCTGTTGAAGGTTTTAAAAGTTTACCGCATCATTATCTTAATATGTTCTTCCTAAGCCCTTTTCTCCTGTCTCCAGGTATGGGGAATTCCTTTGTCAAACTGCAGGAGTGTCTCTGGACTATTCCCTGTTCAATAATATAATACAAGCAGTGACATCTTAATCTATATGTGCGTATAAGTGTGTTATTTAGGTAGGCCATATAATGTCTCATTAACAGAACCAAAATTCCTGTTAAGGCAAAATTTATCTGAACATTTTGAATCGTTTATTTGCCCCTCTCTTCATCCCCTCCCCCCCCCCCCCCCCCCCCCCCTTCTGTTGAAAGCTGACTGCGGACATTTTAAGAACAGTAAAATTTTATTGCGCTTTAACAGATATTGATTTATTTAAATGGAAAGTACTTTGATAGTTTTTTTCTAGGGCACCACTGCTGAGGGGTTAGGTATCTGTTTCTCAATGAAAACATCACAGGTTCAAACCCTACCAGAGGATGGGAAAGTTTAAGAGCCTGCTTATGTTTTTTTTTCCAGAGGCTTACTTTTTTTTTCCAGTGACTCAATTGGCTCCTAGCTTCTTGTGTAAAAAAAGTCCATGGTCTTGCCTTCTTAGACAATAGCAAATTATTTTGGAGGTCCTGTGTCTACTTACACATGTTAGAGAATCCTTAGCAATGAAGGACTTTTGGCAGTAAAAAAGCAGATGAAGAATAAGAGACTCTGTTGTTTGGGCAAAATTTCCAAATTTCAAATTTTATATAAAAAAAAAATGTGGTTTCAAACTGGACATGCACATAATAGTAGTGAGATAATCCAATTTTCATAGGATTGAAAGGCCACATACAAAAAAGAAAAAAGCTCCCTATCAAAGCAGCCTTTGCACATTGCACAGATTAAAGGTGTGACAGACTTGCAAATATATCTTGTGGATTATGTTGTGCATTTTCATTTATTTATATTCTGGAAATCTTGACATGATCTCAGGTTATGTTCACTTAGGACTGGAAATATATGAGTTTTGTAATGAATACTTATGTGTTGATGGGTTCCAGTGTATCTGTGGAAATGACCTTACTCTGTAAGTTTTAGTTTTGTTAAAAAGTATCAACATTGTTATTTTGCCAGCTCTGCATGGAGGAAAGAGTGTCAAGTTGCATCAAATAATGTTGCAAGAAGACAATTTTGTGTCAGAAATGATATGATCTGTGATGATATAATGTTGCCATTTGCTCATCTTTATCACAATGTAAGTGCATGTACATAGCTCATTCCAAATTGTCATGAATGTTTAGTGCCAAATTCTGAGAATCTTTGAATGCTTTATGTGAACATATTTTCTTTTCATTGAACATGTCAGCTGTACCTGAGATGTATCAGTATTTCTTGTCAATTGTGAACAAATAAAATGACAGTAAATATCAATGGTTTTTGTTCTTTACTACGTAGTAGTGTCTAGCTTAATCATTTAATTCTTGCTCTATACGTGCAGTTGTCTTTATTTCCATTTTCTGACCCTAGGAGTTTTTAAAGTGACAAATTATTCAATAGTTTTGTGCCATAACACGATCACACTTAACCAGGCATAATGGATGAGACTGACTTTCCTGCTGCTACTTACAATGTGAATTTTTTTATTTGTTTTAAACTGTATGTAGCAGCATACGTTCTTCCTTGCTTTTTTTATCATATATCTCTCTCTTTTATCACTCTCTCTGCTCACTGAGTCTGCATATGAGATGTGACACAATGAAATCAGGCGCTCATCAAACCTAGGCAACCAGAGAAATAATTTTTTCTTTTTCATCAATGTGTGTGTTTTTTTGTTTGTTGTTGTTTTTTGTTTTTTTTTACATAAAACCCTTCAATGTGCAATGAAAAATGTATTTCAGAGTCACTGAAATATATTGAGAAAAATCCAGAAATTGTAATTTAGTGATATAACCTAAAAGAGGATTAGTGTGGAGTAAAAAAATGGATTGGCATTTTCTTGCCAAGCTGGGCTTCCTCATCCTCTTTAATTGCTTATTTCTCATCTTCTACACAAAGCTGAACAAAGATTTTTGTATCAAGAGAAAGGGATTGAATAAGCTATAATGTGAAACCAATAGCTCTATATATGCTTAAAAAATTTGGCCAGTGCATGACTTCATCATGTTGCATCTCATAAAGTGTTGATATTGTACACTCTGATTCATATTCATTTGTGCGAGAGAGGACCATGAAGACCAGCCACATGCATCTCCACCTGCGACAGATGTGATAAATAAAAAAATACTGTGAATATTCGCATCATTATCTTCCAAGTTACTATTTTGTTAACGCCAGTTGAGCAGACCAGTTCTACCATTGGGTATACATGCATTGTAATATGATCATATGATGAATATATTGCATACAGTTAAATTGAAACACTATTTTATGTTCATTCAAGCTCAAGCTTAAAGTAGGCACATAAAATTATTAATAATGAAACAGTGAGACAGAATACATGGGTTTTGGACAAAATGTGTGAATGAAAGAATGTCAAATGTAATTTTTGTTTTTTTAAATCTGAAATTGGAAAACTGTGCATCTGTTGTTCAGTTGATCTCTTTGAGAGTGTATGATACCCATCATATGAAAAAACTGAAATTATTCAGATATCCAAAAGAACAAAAAGCGAATCAGAATTACGAAATAAAGTTATCTACCATGGGCTTAATACTACACATAATATTTCAAATGAAATGCTTTGAGAGAAGAACAGAATCAAATACAATTTGGCTTTCTTGATAAAAGAATGAAAGATTAATTTCACTTTTTACCACCAACATTTACAAACATAATGCCATGGAATTATTGTCGAATTTTGTTCTTTGATTTTCATTCAGCACCATTTAGCCACATTTACTCATTAAAAACAAACTCACAAATCTGAATATTGAATATGAATAAGTATAAACAGCTTGGATTTTAGATTTCATCATTAATACTATAATAGATCTCAGTACATGAAATGAAATCATGCTGAGATTGACAATGCACAATAAATACAGTAGTTCATCCAAGGTTGTTTTATTCCCAGACCTGTTCACCATTTACACATTAGTGACCAATGCATTCATGACATCCTGAACTCAACAATAAAACAAAAGCTGCGGAAAGGAGTTGTTGAGAAAGTCGCCTATATCATTTGAAGGTTTGGGAAGGTGTTCATTTGAGGATTTTTCAAGAAAGCTGACCCCCTCCCTCCTCCACCCCCCCCCCTTTTTTTTTTTGATATTTCAAGAAAAATGTTCTTTTTTGTTGTTGTTTTTTCACATAACAATGTTTTTGAAAGTATAACTTCATAATTTCCTTTAAAGCCTGACATGGAAATCATCCACTCCAGTAGCTTTTGATCAATGGGGGAACACATACATGTAGTTCTATCACTTTTGACACAAAGTTGTATCACTTTTGATACAGAATTTCAGCATTTTTTACTCAAAGTTGTATCATTTTTTCCCATTTTTATAAAAAATAACAAAGCAAATTTATGTCAGTTGTTCCGATTGGAACCAGTTGCAAGAAAGAATTTTCCTTTCTTGCAATGCTCCTCCAACTTTATTAGTCCATAAGATCCACATGGGCAATGTACATTATACATATTATTATACCTTTAATTAAAGAAATAAGGATAGCCTTATGGCCAAATTGGCTCAGATTTTGGGTTTTCTTTAAGTTTAACATCATACATGAACGTTATGAAAACCAATGAGTCAATAGTAGCCCTCTCGTAGATAAATAATAATGTCATTAACAAAGAAACTGGCTTAAAGGAATATGGATTTATATGTGTATTATTTAGAATAAATAGGGCAGTTCATCAGATAGTTTGTGCAATAAGCAAAGTACTGAATTGACATACATGTACATTGTATATTATATATATGCTATTATCGCAGAGCAGTAACTCTATTGCTGTCTTGACTTTCTTGGCGCGCTGTGTGTTTCTTTACTGATATTATTGATAAGGATTTTTTTTTTTTGAAATTGCCTTCACCAGTATTTCTCTATGCGCCGAGCGATGGCTCAGACCTGTGCTTGTCACAGGACGGTTGTACTCTTCACGTCCTGACATCCACAAACTAACTTTCAGAACACGACCTCATTTTGCGGGCTAAGTTGGTTCTTATTTGTCATAATGTAGTAGTTTTCCCCATTAATTCAGCTTATTGTGTGAGTCAGATGACGATCTGAGCAAAAAAAAAAAAAAAAAGCAGAGATCCCAAAGGTTAGTAGGCTACTTTTTTAATTCTCTTCACGAGTAGCCTGTTTCTATCCACCTCGTGTTCTGACAGCCTGCCTCTTCTGAAGCCCATAATTTTGTCAATTGACAGATTATTCTAAATCAACCTTTTAGAACTAAGCCAAAGTAGAGCAGCCCCGCTAACGAAAGTTACTGAACTAGAAATAACACATTTTCCCTGGCTTCAAACCCTCCCCCCCCCCCCCTCGCTTCTTTCTCATCGACAACATAAAAAAACACCAGTATGCCTTTCAGTAGTACATACATGTATATATATATATATCATCATAATTTCGCATCAGTGTAATGACAAAGTAATAAAATTGTCACAGTCAAAATTGCACCACCACGTGTTAAGTTGCCAACCACAACAGTTATAACACTCACACACACACACTGATGTACATATGTACAAGAGTAACACGTGCGACAGTAGAGTATCAGACATAAACGTATCTGGGATCGTGCGTGGATACTCAAAAGTATAATTATGTACATTGATGTAGTTGACTCAGTGGTAAATCCTGAGATTTCCCTATCATCATCCTTCACTGTTGGAGAAAATCTCCACTCCCCTTTTCCGTCTTTGTTTACAATTTATACACCATCGACTGCTTTTATGCAGTTTATGATTCTAGGAATAGTTTATAAACAATGTCAAATAAGACAAGAGAATGGATTGTTTAATTTTCAGTGCCCAGCCCGGTTAGAGACACCATGAAAATTTTGTTTCTTGAAAAATATATATATACAATA
>JBCEWB010094397.1:0-12346 GCA_039654565.1 Peronia peronii
TTCAGAGAAAAATGGGTTTTTAGTATGAAAAAATGGCGAAATTTGAAATTTCGCTACATGGCATTTTCAAAAATTTCCTATTGCACACAAAGGGCTGAAAATATGTAACTTTTTAGATATTATGTCAAAAAAGACAGTCACAAAGTTTTATCCAGTTTTGTTAAAATTTGACGAACTAGATAGATTTTGAAGTTAGCCATTTTAGAGATGCCAAAATCCAAGATGGCAGCATTACCATGGCAACTATTTGAGAAAGTCAATTTTTTTTCACTGTTTTCCCCTAGTTTGGACATGCCGAATGCGATGGACAAGGTTAAAATAGCCTATCTTTAATAATAAAAAAAAATCATCTTCAGGACCCGCCCTCTCCCCCCTAATTTGTTTGTGATGCTAATAAGCATTGAAGTTTACGCATCTAGGTGATTTTGTTTTTCCTTCGTTATTATGATTTCGTCCTTGGCCAAGATTAAATCTCGGTTCAAATTCAGATCTAGACTAGACTACATTGAGATCTAGATGTAGTGAGATCTAAACTCTTGATCGGTTGATGGACTTTTTTTGCAAATCAGCAGATCTAGATCTAGATCTATTTTAACATGAGCTGAAATCAATCATAAAATGTGAAATGAGCATAATGAATTTGTATTATCGTCAGTTTTATATATTTAGCCTTTTCATAATAATCACGTTTGTTCAGTTAATATGCTTTCCATTTCACCATTTGAGCATTGTGAGGTAAGCTTGTTTTGTTAGCTTTTGATACCAGAGATGGAGAGAGATGAGAACAATATAATCGAGATACAGCAAACTCTGCTCACACAAGTATGACTTGACTAACACAATGCCTATTCGACTACTGTTGTTCACAAGACCTTAGATTAGGCCCACGTTTTTAAAAAAAAAATAATTGAAACAATCTAAAAACAAAACAAAACATCGATAATACCCTGAGTATCTTTATGTGGTGCTGGGGTTTCATTACAATGGAACCTGGGTGATAAATTATATCTACACAAGTTCTCTTCCTGTACAATTCAGTTCTCTTCCTTCTTTAGCTTTGCTATTTAAACCTTGATATAAAGTATAGCTTGGTATTTAGTATAAATTCTTTACATTTATCTAGATTCCGGGGGTAGCAGTGCCTGAAAGTAAAATATCTTGACTTAGATCAGCCACATAGTACTAGATGATCTATCTATAGATCTAGAAAAATTAATAATATCGTAAACTTAAACTATGGGTAAGCAACACAAATCTTGCCGTTGCTTTGTTAAACAGGGCACTTAACACACGAAAGGGTGGTAACCAATGTTGCCTATAGTTATGCGGACGATTGCATCGCCTTATCCACTCCATTCATCTTTCTCGTTGTGGTTTGACTGTGGAGAAATCTTTTGAAAGTCACCACTTTCATATTCTCATGATCTTTTCACCTTGAGTTGCATTTATACACGCCCCAACAGCATGTTTTGCTAACCACCCTTCCAATTCAAACCCTCAATGAATAGGCCTTGGCCTGATTGTTTACACGAAGTGTAGTCGGCTGCCCCTTTTCTAAAAATAGACGTCGCTGATTTCGCAGAATGCACTAATCAAGACAAGTAAGACAAGTCTCTTAAACAACACACACACACACACACACAGAGAGGGAGAGAGAGAGAGAGTAGGATTTCCTAGACATACCTTGTTTATTGCGAGGGGCAAACAAGTACGCTAAATATTCACTGCCACATATTTCATATGCACTTATCTTGGTACTGCTTTGTCCATGTATAGCTGCTGACCAAGACACCAGCAAAGAGATTAGGCTGTGGAGCCAATGGAGAGCGAGATATTAAGGACCACGCTTTCTTCAGACGAATACTCTGGGATAAGATTGAGCTGAGAGAGGTGCAACCTCCATACAAACCCAAGATTGTAAGTAAACCTTTCTTTTCTGGCACAGTTCATTGTTCATTATTTGCAGTTTATCAGTTTCGATGACATCAGTTCCATCGAAAAGTACCAACTTTGTGGGTCAATTCTTATAATTTGTTTCTAGTTCTGTGCCTTTTGATGGGTGAATTTGTTTGGAGATATTTTTGTTTATTATTTAAATAGCTGAGTTTTTTCTGATGTGATGCTGTATTTCAAGACTTCAAATAAAGTTTTTGTGCATAAAGGAAAGCTGTGATTATATAAGATAAATCACAGAGTTGGTATTTTTCTGTAGTTGGAAGAGCATGTCATTTTGTTGTTTCATCTATTATACATCTGTTGTTTGCAATGAATTTTTGCAAAAGTGGCTGAGTAATCAACATTGTTCATTGTTTGATAGACGATTCTCATTCAAAACTAAACAATGTAACATGGTTTGAGTAGGTACTGTTGTTCATAGAATATTGGAATCAAAGTTCTAAGAAATTTTAAATGGGTAAAGAGAAGGTAAAGTATAAAGAATATATTATAAAGTCTGTTGTTGCAGTCTTGTTTGGTTGTGAATATTGTCTGAAAAAGCATATATCAGGTGTCAGATGTCACAGCTTTGGTTCATTCACTCTTTGAGTTTGTGGTCCTTTTCATTTTCACCCCCTGGGGCTTTTTTTATCAGTTGGGAGCCACTGGGGGTTGGTAGATTTTAGCAGCATTGGTTTTAGTCGTTATATATTCAATGTTGAACTTCAGCAGAAAGGCAATGAAATGAAACTGAATCGTTTCTCTTACAAATTTACCCTTTGTTTTATGCGCTTTTACATTTAGTTGGTAGCAAATGCAACTAATATAATATCCAGCATCAGAATACAATATACCACTCCCATGTCGAAGATGAATTTGTATCAACATCAAGTAGACTCCCAAGTCATAGGCATGAAATATTTCCATCGAGCAAACCATGATTTATTTATTTATTATTCTTTTTAAATGCACATTAAGGGCAGTTAAAGAAACATGTACGCACAAAATGTTCTTCTTGCACACTGTCTGATCTTGGGAATTTTTTGAGTGAAATCACCAGGATCAAGTTTAACTTGATTCAGTTGAAATAGAAATCCTGAATTATAAAACGAATGTGCTCTACAAACTGATGTATATGAACTACTATAGCCCATTATATAATAGCACTTTGACATTTTTCAGCATAAATGGTCTGTTGGACACTCACCATATATCAGTGCTGAAGAAATATATCTGAATGTTTTCAACTAAAATAACCAAGTGAATATGTCTCGCAGCCAGTCAAAATGAGACGAATGTCGATTTTTCACCATATCTGGATTTTGGTATCATGCCAAAGCTTATTTCATAGCCTTTCAGGTGGTGAAAAAAAGTTTTAAGCTAGCTTTATTCTAGCCAGAGATATTACAGTTTAAAGAGACAAGGGGGGACCCCCCAGCAATGACCGAAATTCCGAGAAAATCGAATTTAAATGAATGGTCGAACCCATAAATCTACATATCTACCTCACAAAACCCATATTTTAGTAAAGTAATATTTATAAATTGAGGGTAAGACCGATATTGTCTTGTTCAGAAATGAATGCACTTTCGATTTCTGCAGTTAAAAAATTTGATGTCTGACCCCTCTCATCACATTCAAACTCCGATTTCTCGGTTCTAGCCTAGTGACTTACGTCTCATTTCGGCTGGCTGCGAGACATATAGTCCCTGCTGACATTTACATTATTGTAATCTCACAGTCGTGTGACAAATTCTACTATTGGTTTTACTTAAGATATGAAAATTCTAGTAGGGGAGAGTCAAAAGCAATTGTATGTACAATATTATGACAATCCAGATACTACAGACTAATTAACATTCACATCAGGCAAACTTGTTGGTCATACTCAATTTTGAGAGATTTGTTAAGAACTAGTAGTAGTCTCCTACTGTGCTTGAGTTGTTTACTGTCAAGCCAGTCATGTGACTGTCAGTTCTAGTCTGAAACAAACATACAGAGCTGGACCTTTTCCCATTTTGCCTTTGAATCAGTGGAGCATTTTCTGCAGGTAGGGAAATTTTACTTGTTAATCAATACAGTGAGTTCTATATCCTCAACTGTTTTCTTGATCATCTGACTGAACTCGTTCCTAGATCATTTTGCCACAGACGTATACTAAAATACTTCAGTTAAATAAAGTTCGTGATCAGACTTGTCTCCAGTATCTCTCCAGTTTTTCAATTACAATGTTAAGTGATATCTTGACTTTTTGAGAAGTACAGTAGAGCAGATGTAATTCTTTTGAATATGAAATTTTCATCATGACCCATTTGTCAGGTCTTTGTCTGAGGAATATTTATTTCACATCAGTTTTACACCTGCCCGCATTTTTCCTCAATAAATATTTTTTCCAGTCAAAATGGTTTGCTCGAAGAGTATTTTTTCTTTGCTTCTGATATTCCTCTCTTGAAAATGGACATTTGTACCTTTGAGTATTTATACTCTGCGTCATAAACTTCCCTTTCAATATCTGTAGCCCTTAACTCTGTAACATCTTTGCATCAATATCTATCACATTTCTGATTTCAACCTGCCGTTGACTTGTGGAAGAGTAGGCTGCATTTGGATTGACCGCCAACATACACTTGCATGTCCAGCTCTGTGTTCCATGGAAAGCATTGTGTGCACACTTAGCTCTTCTTGCCTGCCCTTTCTGTTTGTCTCGTAGATGCCCTGAGTCAGGCCTTGATGTTGACACAAAGCCATCTTCCAAAACGTGGTCAGAATTCTCTGACCCTCATAGTTCTGAAATCTACAATTTCCGATCTACAAAAATATTCACCTGTATGCTCTGAAGATTAACAAGATTTAGTGAAAATACTCAACTTTTGTATACCCCCGATATTATGGAGTTGCATTCATAGTATATTATTTGGAATGTTTATCATTGTGTCAGTGAAATAGTGTAGAATTCATTTCATAATTGATGAAAAGGAAAAAAAAAACAAAAAAAAAACCACGATGACTGGAATTCATATATAAACTCAGTTCTAGAATCCAGTTGGAGAGAAGACCACTTTCCTTTTGTTAAATAATAGTAAACACTTGTTTATATTGTACAAGTTATTTTTTTTCCAGGTTTTAGAATTGGTGGGACACAGTTCACCTTTATTTTCCCACTAGTTTTTTTTTATTTTTTTTTTTATAGTATTGGTGTTGTTTGACTAGAAAATGAGCTTCTGTGAATACTATTCTATAAAGAAATACATTTAAGAGTATTGCCCAAATCTATAAGATCAAATGGCAACTGAATGATTTATCTGTTGTCAGGTTAAACTTCTTTTTAATTGAAATTCATGGTTTCTTGGATAGGGTGATGTATTTATTTCTGTTATAAGTCCTGATATTAAGATAGTAGTACTTGATACGTGCAATTTCTTGGTTCGTGGCAGCTCATTTTGGATTTGTCAGTACTTGACTTTTGCTTCCAGTTTTGTTATTATGGCTTTTATTATTCACACAGTTTTCTTGTTTCTTCTCTCTTCCCCCACTTCCCCTTGTCCCTGAACCCACCCTGCCATTCAATATCAAATGTATTCCCAAATCCACAATTGTCTTCTCATTTTCTCTGTCTTCTTGAATTCTTTATCTTTTATGTCTCTTTTTTTGCTGTTATTTTTTTCTTGCCTTGAATTCCATTTCTTTTTTTTTGTCTCTCTTTTCTGCCAAACATACTGCTAAATATATGAAATGAAATCAACACAATAATACTTGCTTCATCATCAAAAATGTTCCCACAAAAAAACAAAAATCACAAATTAATGAATGCGTCTCTCTCTATTTGAAACGTCTAATATTGTGACCATTCAATTTGTTACCTCTTCGTATTATGTTTCTCTTTCACTTCCACCGTGAATGTGCGATTTGTAACACTTTTTATTTTATTTCAATACATTTTGTTGTGAAATTGAATACATCGACTGACAAATTAACACTTTCTAAACTTATGAACAATATTTGCAATCAATCAAATATTCATGTCTGATATTTACCGTCTTGTTAATATCTAAACTTGCTACACATATGACAAACTGTTCTGTTTTTTAATTTCTCCTGCCTCTTTTTCTTTTTGTCCAATACATACTCATGCAACACACATACATGTGCACATACATGCCCACATGGGTATGAACTTATGTATTTCTTGTATTTGTGGTTTGCTGTACCCGGGGAAACTTTCAACATAATGATGTCAATGTAATTATCAGACCAACCGCAGAAAGGCCGAGAACTTTGATAAGCTGTTCACCAAAGTACCAATGAAACTGACACCAACAGACAATCTAGTTATCATGAACATCGACGACCATGTCTTCAGAAACTTCACCTTCACCAACCCGTATTTCGAGCCTTTGGAAGAGAGTATACCATGGTAAACATCTGTTCAGGCACGAGATAAATGTTTTGGGTTTTTTGGTTGTATAATAATGGTATAGGTCAGACTTATGTTGAAATGCAAAGCTGAGGTCTCACAGCATTCTTGAGCACAAGAGCTATAACATAATGTCATCAAAGAAAGAAATGCACCAATAAATTTTTGTATCAATTCAGTAGAATCATAACTCATTAGACAACTTGTACCATTAACAGTTTATTTTTTACTGCCTCAGAAGTACAGAAATGACTTATGGCATTTTTGTAGAGGAGTGACAGTTTATTTCCATGATTCATTTGTTTGTGTATGCTTGACTGTTAGGAGGGACTCATTTTCAAAAACTGGAGAGTAAAGATATAAGTTAACCCTGTCCTAGCTACAAGTGGTGGAGAAATGTGTTTTAATAGTTTTCTCTGTATGTGTCATTATATATGCTGCAGCGGCTTCAAAAGATTAATTGTCAGTTAAGATGCCGCAGTGTACATTGCAAGAAATTGTGAAGTCACACTCTAAAATGGGTGGGATTTTTCTGGAATTTTAGTGTCTACAAAATGCTTTGATTTTCTTTTTTTTTTTACATTCAAATCAGATCTTTCCTAAAGTTTCTGTCATTCAGAGTAATAAGTTTCTGAAATATGATGGGTGCCTAGAGTATGATTTGTTCTGTCCTCTTGTGCAGCTGGTAATGCTATAGATAACTAATTTGTGGCTTTTGTATAGTTGGGAACGATATAAACTGAGGCTGCATAAAGCAAGGACACTACATGCTGCCACTGTTGCTTAAAATAAGGTCAGACTAAGGAGCTCTTATACTGGCATGAGCCTCAATGGGATATCCTGTTAATTTACTGAGCCATTTGGCATGACACTGTTATTTTTTAAATTCTTATAATGCAAGATACAATATTGATATAATATATATGAAATAAATCTTTTTATACTTTTTTCCTGACACATGGTAGAAGTTTGTTACTTACAGTTTGAAGTATTTATATGCTGGCCAAATTTTTACATTTGAGCTATAAAAGATTAGAGTTAAAAATCTGACATGTATGCCTATTTGTGTTTCCATCAATACACTGTACATATAAGGTCAACTTCTCTTAGAGTAAGCATTTACAAGACACAGAATAGAAAGGAAGTGTTCATGCTGAGATCTGCACCCATCAGATTTAAGAGTGATTTTTTTCTTTTTTTTTTTTTAGGTATGTTTTCTTTATGTTAAAGGCAGTTTAAATGAATCTATACAGGATATGTCAGTGCACAGTATAGTAAAATAAGTTATTTTTTATCATTTTACAATTTTATGCAGTATTGCTTTGTCAACAATGGCTTTCAATTTTGTTGTTGATTTATCATCACTGTCAGTGATGACACTAAAGAAATATGAAATAAGATTATCACAATTATCAGTATTCTGACAAAGGCAACTTGCAGATGTTTTATGTTTTATTTAAAGAAAAAATTCCAGTTTCTCTCCTCTTTCTTCATTGAAGAAGATTATAGTTATCTTTTTTTACTAGAACCAAAACTAGAGTTATGCAATAAAATTTTGTAAAAATTTTGAGTATTAAATGGAAATTTTTAGATATTTAGCATCTGTTTATCATTTTGAAAAGATGCTCAATGAAGCATGTGAAATCAGAGCACTGTGCATACAACAGATGTATAATGAAGACAGATCTTTTCAGTAAAGGAAGAGATTTCTATAATATAGTCCATAACAGCTGCCCAGTCAGATGTATCTGAAGTCCAAGCAAAGGGGACGAAACAGTTTGATGAGCAGTGGCAATGCAAGTTAAGACTACTGCTCTCTAACACCAAATTCTCATTGGCATCAATTTCAGTATGGTCTGGAAGACGCGACACCCCCCCCCCCCCCTCAACATTTCTTAAACAATAGTTGTCCATTTTGTTTGTCTTGCCTAGTCTGAAAAGACCAATGTAATTTTTGTTCCAGGTGATGAATATTTAAACACAAAAATTACACATAAAACATGCACATAAAAAAGGAAATTTAAATACATTTTTCATCACATTTTGATGCATATGCCCTTTTTTGTTTGTTAATTGGTGTTTTTTTTTTTTTTAAAAAATTCCCTTTTGCTCATATATGTATATAAATTGAAATCTTAACTGATGGCAAGTACTTTCATCTGCCTGCTATGTTAATTGTAATGAATGTTACAACAGCTCATATGTGCTTTTACTGTCTAATTTATGTTTTTTTCCAGATGATCAGTTCCACCATTGATTGAGATTGACACACATCTTGCCATTTTTGATACCTGAAATCTTTTTTTGGGGGGGGCCACAGTGTGGTACTGGTAAACTGCTTAATCTGTCTGTTACAAATATGCCAGAAATGATGTATTGTTTCGGCAAATTCAAAAAAAAAAAAAAAAAGCATGGCTGTACTGTTGTGGGAAGTTCTTTTCATACATTTTGCAAGCACTTTATGCAAGTACAAATCATTTTTATTTCATCTTTCAGTACATTTTTTTAAGCAGACTTATATTTCAAGATCCTTTCTTAATAATGTTTTATTTTATATATGTATTAGATTTGGAGAATGTTATCAGCCACGTATTTGAACTTTTCATACTCATTCACCAAATAGATCTTGTTTAACATTAGATTGTTAAGTACAGATGGAAATTTACCATTTCTGATATGTAAGCATGGCTGTTTGGGTATTTTAATTAATGCCATCATTATAGAAACTTTCATCCAGACTGGGTCAGCTTTTTTTAAATGTTGTCCATAAATTTTGAAAAACATATCATTTTTCTTTGAACTTTACTTTGTAAATTAATGAATGATATATATAAGCTGGCAAGGTGAAGTTTGAAATAGCTTTCATAAGTTGGCTGCAGTTATCAGGGATGTCAAATTTCCTACTTAACTACCGAAATAGGTATTATGACTGTCATTTGCTTTTCGTTGGTCACAGATTTTGAATTTTTTTATAATGAAGGTATTTCATTGGGGATTGTTTTTGACTAGCGCAATAACTTCCCTTTACCAGACACAAAGGTTGTTGAAGAAACAGTGTAAAGAATGAAAAACTCACTTAACTTCTTATCATTTGAAAAACTGATCACAAATTTTTTTGCTAAAATTATCACAATATTGAGAAAACAGTTTCATTGTACAATGAATTTTTTTGTATATTTTTATAATGTACATTTCAAACAAAGAGTGTAAATGTCATTTATTCCCTGCCTATGCTGCTTGTGCCTGGCAAAGGGAAATAACAAGGCTAGTAAAAAACAATCCCCATTGTTACACCTTACTGCAAGGATACAGTGTGGAAAAATAGCGGCGAAATTTTTCCAAGTTTTTCATGTAGAAAGATGGATATTCCTGAATTATGTAATGGGGAGAAACAGTACGGTATATCACACATTAAACAATTTGCATTCATTCCACCATTAGGGCTTTTGGTGAAGCCTGAGATAATACCCAGACCTTTCCTTCCCCATTTTCATCTCAAGGAATTCATTCCCAGTGTACAAAACACTGAAGATAATGACAACAATATGGTGTAAAGATAACAAATAATTATCACTATGGTTATAATATAATGGAAATGTATAAGATGAGGAACATGAAGTATTACACATTTGAGTGTTACAACCTTTATGTTAGTCAGAATACTGATTGATTTCAGTTCCACACTTCATCCAGATGGAGAAATTGGTTTGCATCCTCTTTTATTTGTTTGTTTCACACTTTGGTTTCTGACATAACATTTCTATACAGAAGTCATGAGGTTAGGCCTATCTAAACATTGGCTCACAGAGCACTAGAAGGTTTATTTCATTCTGTTTGGATTTTTGTGATGTTTAGTTATGAATCACATTATTAAAGGCCCAGACTTACATTATGCACACACAAGGGAAGAAAAATATGATCTTGAAGGCATTAGCAATAAAAACAGTTGAATTCCTTTCTGCTGAAAATGTCCATTTCAAGACTTCAATTTTAAGCATAGTACTGACTTACTGATTGTTCCACTATAAAAGTGCATGAGGCGAATGGAAGAAGAAGATGACCATCCATATTTTTACTATCTTGCCAACTGCAAGCAACAATAACATGGTTAGGGCAATGATCTCAAACACCCAATGTATTGTATACTTAATTAATTGTATAACACTATTCTGTGGAGTGACAGTGTGTCTTCCATTTACATATTATTGTCTTATGTATTCATGAGTTTTTTTCACTCATGTGACAGCTTCCCACCGTTTGTTTTAACATCGAAAAGCTACCTGTTTTACCCGTTATGTTATACGATGATTTTGTGTTTTCAGTATTTTTAATCACATTATCTTCATAAGTTAATTTGTATGCACACACAGTCACCTCTGTAAATATTCTAATGAAGCTGTATTTTAATGATTTCAGTGGATTTATCCCTTCATCAAGTGTGTGTTATTTTCCTATCTCTCTCAACTCTGAAATTCAGCACTGCCTTCACAATACATCTGATCAAGGATATCTTTTCATCAATCTTCACATTGCCTCACAAATCATGTATTCTCAATACGCACACATATTATTTTCCCTGCTACAACCGACAGCTACTTGTTGTGTCCTTCATCTGCTCAAGAAAACATTGATATTGTCTACAGTATGAGAAACATTTGTTATCATCTCTCTTTGAACATCATGTTTCGTATTAAATCAGTTGTTTTTTGTTGTTTTTAATGTGTTTGCATTCATTTCTTCAAAAACTGTACATCCTAGATGTATACAGATAGTCCAATGTGAAAAGAAAAACTAAACTTTGGATTTTAAACTCTATGGTATTTGATGCAGATTGTATCTCAGTGTAATTATTATGCTGTCAATGTAAAGAATTAGCAGGTGTTAACATAGAAAACTAATTTTTACAATCTGTTACAGTGTTTGATACAAATTATATCAGCAATAAAACTGCAGTAGCATCAGTTAAAGAAGATAGCATTTTGACTGCTCAGATGGCTAGCAGCAAGCTGCACTTTGAATGTAAGATCATTGTGAAAATCATTATATCCCAGCAAAAGTATTAAAGTAGTCTGTGCAGCTGGAACATGAAAAAACACCCATTACTTGTGAGTGACACAGGAAATGACAGATGAATGTTTATCCTAGAAAATTTTGCTTGGATAGGTGACACAAAAATATACTAGACTTTAAGAGATAGCTCATAATTTATCCACAAATTTCTTGTCTGAAATGGTATATGACTATAACGTCACTGGGCATTCTATCACTCTAGGAAGTGTTTGTGAATAGGATATTTAAAAACTAGTCAATGGCTCCTTAGCTCTAGCTATATAAACAAAATATAATTTCTCCACAGACAAGCAGACTTCATGGTCTGAACATCTGCTGTCAGTGATTTCTTTGTTTGAAATTCATATTCCCCTGGATTATTTCCACATTACAAAATTTTATTTCTTTTTTTTTTTTTTTTTTACCTTAATGAATAACACAATGTCTCAGAGAGACACATATATTTTTAAAAATTCACTTTCTTATATAAAATACTTCCAACAATAGAATTTCCTACATTATAATTATAGCTGCCTTATTAGAGCATCCTGAAGGGAAAGTGCGGCAGCAAAGGGCAGTTTTTTAAATAAACATCTAAAATTTTATCAATGCTCTAATCGTCTCATTGGGTTATCATTAAATAGTGTATAAAGGAAAAATATATTTTGTATTGCTTGTTACCTTAGAACTAGCAAATTATTGCTACCATACTGGAAATAAACAGAGATATTTGAAGCAATATATGTCCAATAGAAATTGAGAAGTCTCAGCTCTGGTAAATTGCACAGTGATGCTTTTGTCACAAGTTTTTAGGCCTGGTATGATAAGTGCCTTTTTTTACAATTTTTAAAAATTATACATAAATGATTTAAGAAGGGGAGGGGGGGGGGGGGGGGGGGGGGGGGGGGGGGGGGGGGGGGGGGGGGGGGGGGGGGGGGGGGGGGGGGG
>JBCEWB010094408.1:0-12346 GCA_039654565.1 Peronia peronii
AGTGAGTGAGTGAGTGAGTGAGTGAGTGAGTGAGTGAGTGAGTGAGTGAGTGAGTGAGTGAGTGAGTAAGTGAGTTAAGGAGTGAATGAATAAATGAGTGATTGAGTGAGCTTATGAGTGAGTGAATGGGTGACTGAGTTAACGTCACAATCTAGAGTAAACTGGAATGCTTGTGGCAATAATTATCTCCACATGGCAAGGTTCATCCTGGTGAAAAATACACTTGAGAGGCTTTGTAAATGCAGGATTGAACTAATACTGCTATTTCTATGGTTCAAGTGATTGATTTACAGATACATTCGAAGACATAAAATATCGTAAAGTGAAATGGTCATCATCATCATAGGCATACATCATCCCTGTCCAATGTGTAGGCGACTTATCAGAGATCTCCACTAAATCCTATATCCAGACAACTTTACTGCGGTGTCGGTGACCTAGTGTAAGGCCGTAAGACTCGGGAATAGACATTTGTGGCTCGATTCCTGACGGGGCCTGACATTTTGTCGTTGTGAATAATAATTTAACACACATTTCCTGACTCGCCTAGATTCCAATGGGTATCCGACTACAGACAAAGAATGTCATGTTAGATTGATAAACATTAAAATTTGAGATCTAATAAGCAGTCGCCTTGTACATTTACCAGAAAGCTCAGAACAGATCTGAGTTCGTCTCTGGTTGGGTCTGTCGGGATAATAAATTATGGATCTTTAAAAAAACCTGTACTGTGTTGGAATGAACGCATTATAAATTAAATAGGCTACTATCTATGATTATTATTATTATTACTTTCCATGACTAACTGCTTGTCGTCACATCATAGCCCAGACATCTCTTCCAAGAGCTCTGTGGCTCATCTTCTTGCTTTTTTTCTAGAGGATTCCATCCCATGCTTTTCCAGTAATGACATCAAGTGGCTTTCACGGTACACATTTGTCCTATCCAGCGCTATGACCATCTGCTAATTTCTTTCTCTTTAATTATTTGTTTAGATCTCTATAGCTCTTTATTCTTTTCTCTTTTTTTTTTTTCAGCCTTCATAGAGATAGATTATGATGAGAATCTTTTTCTTTTTGTTTTATTTTATTTTATTTTATTAATATGGAACAAAAACAAAATTTCGAAGAAAAAATGAACTTGACCTCACCTATACCAGCTCAATAGGTTCTTTTCTCTAGCAAATCAAACAAAAGTTCTACACGTTACATTCACTTGTGTTTCGGTTAACCACCTCAACTGTGATTGGCGTTTTTGTAACCGGAAACATTCTTGAAGTTCTTTTTTCCGGTCTAAGAAAATGAGGTATTAATTTAATAAACAAAAGAAAAAAAAATGGGTTCAAATTGCGTCATCAAATCTTGTGCCCCATCAAGTTCCATGCTGTAGACAGTTCATTAGGCTTATAAATTTGAGTTGCTGACTTGTAACATGTATGAAAGTGGAGTGTATAGAGGTATATAATTATATACTTTGGTGGTGACTTAATGTGACTTTTACATTTAAGATAGATTTATGTGTTGATGTAGTCAGTAACCAAGACACAAACAGAGAAATACATGTACTATTTCAATAGAACCGGGACGTGGCGCAGCGGACGGACCCAGTTGAACAGAGAGTCGATCATTTTGGCATGGGACTGCCATGTGGTGTCCGTGCAGTGTGTAACAGAACCCAGGCTACACTGATCGCTGCGCTTAATAAGCACGTCCAAAGCATATTCTGTCAGCAAGATGGTAAAAAAAAAACTGTTCTGTTGTTAGCAAGGAGCTTATAGCTACATTGAATTGCCTCTGTTCATTTCACAAGTGAGTTTACTATTGTTATACCGTATAGATCTAGATCTAGAGAACTAGAGGGTCAGGGTGTTAGAGCGGGGGTTTGCGTTACCAGTGTCCGAATCATGTCAGATTACACCAAGGTGAACCAAAATCGGCCGATTTTAATAATTTTATGTCCAGAAAAATCGGCCAATTTTGGTTCACACTGGTGTAATATGCATACCGAGTAACTGTGCATTCACACCAGAAGAATCGTTCTACCGACATCGTTCTAACGACATTGCTCTAACGACAGAATGTACAAAATCTCACTTTATCACCAATGGTTATTCACACCAAACTTAATTTGTCGGGCCACTACCGCTGCAATAAAATTTCACCGACTGTCGGCCCATGATTCAGCGAAACGCATGGTCTCGGGCACGTCGATGACGTGCTCTGGACGGCTGGACTGGGCAACTTTCAACTGACCATACCGAATCAGGGAAGGGTTATAGACAAAATCTGATCACAGATTTGAAATCAGCGCTCAAAAATTAAGAAGACATCAGAGCAGAATTTGCTTTCCATCAACAATAAAGAAAATAAATTTTTTTTTTTTTCTTAAATTTAAATATTAGGCTATATCAAGATAGTGCAAAGAATTCACTAAGAAGTGAGTAGGGAAATTGGGGAATGAATGAGATAGGTCTACATCTAGATCTAAGTGTGTAGATTTCAATAATTTGAGAGAAAAGGGTCCAGCTATAATGGATACTGCTGAGTGCGAAGCTTTAATCAGTGCGGTCGCCAAAAGACCAGGTCCTTTTGATAAAACAAGTAAAGATTATGCAAACAGGCAACATGCTGTGCAAGCTTGGAGGGAGATACGCGAGGAGACAAACATTGAAGGTAGAATTTTCAGTTTTACATTAACACGATCTTTTATTATTTTTAACACAGCAATAGATAAATGTATATCTTCAATTAAACTTCGAACATACTGAAAAAAAAAAATGTGCACGAGTACAAGAATAACATTTTGTAAGAAAAATTGCAACATGAACAACCTCATCCTCATCGATGGTTCCTCAGCTTTATCCTCCTTCTTATTTATCCTCCTTCTTATCACCCGTTTTCATCTTTCATAATCACTGCGATGGTAACTAGCTCTAGATCTATAATATTAATTTATATTATTATTCCCCTCCTTCTCCTCTTCCTTCATCTCCCCATTCGTTTTCTTTTGTCATAGTCTCTCCAACAGTTAATTATTTAATCATCATAATCATCATCATCAATTTAAATTCTATTTAATCGGATGACCTGTAACCACACGTTTAGTACTTTTGACTGGTTATATAGATCTATTGGTTTTTTTATATAGATCTAATGGTTTAATGTTTTATAAAATAATTTATTTTCTATGTTCTTTTAACATTTGCATAATATGAAGTTTGATACAATTAATTTTATTGTAAAGCGTTTTGTGACTTCGTGTAAAAACCGCTTTACAAATGATACAATGATATTATTATTATCATCATCATCGTCATCCTATTTATTTTAGTTTGATCATCAAAAGGAAGTAGGAAAAATAATATATTTTCATGCTGTCACTGGTTGTGGTTTGCTGTAATTCTGTCTGTTGACCACACGGACGACAGATTTTGTGTGTGTGTGTGTGTGTGTGTGTGTGTGAACACACTACTCGTTCTTATGTCGTTACAGCAATGTAGTTAGAACGATATCGGTAGAACGACTCTTCTGGTGTGAACGCACCGTAATGCGTTTTTGACCTGCAGGGTCGCGCGCCGGGTCTACTTAGAGTATTTTATGGACACAGGTGAATGAGGGGTGATTTCCTGAAACAGGAAAACCGATTGAACTGAGAGTTTGTCTTTTCTCCGATGTTTAACTTTGTCTATATTCGATATCAATAAACACGATAGAATAAAACAAAGTAAAAACATTCTCATCATAGATCTATCTCTACCAAGATTTTTTTTTTTTTTATACATAAAAACGACCTTTGCACAAAAGAAAAAAAAAGCCTGAGACACATCTGCAGGCCACAGATAGCTACATCTCCATTGGTGTGTCCAAATTCGTGAAAGAACAGACGGTCATAAAATCGTCAATGAGATAACACAGAGTACAAAATGAGAACAATCAGACCAGCCTAGCTAGGTCTTACACTGCCCATCCCTGCAGATATTGCAATAGACTGTGTTCATCATAATCGGTAATTTCACTCACGAATGGCATTGCAGAGGCTGGAGAGACTACTGAATAGCCAGCCTGAATAACTGCCACTATGGCACAAATGCAAATACAGATAGAATAATGGATTTAGACGAAATAAGCCACAGCAGAGTGGTAGTGGTACACAACAACAGTGTATGTTAATGTTCTCTTGACAATTACTGTATGCAATGATGTAATTCTTGCGGTTATTGTTATGGCGTTGTTTTTGTAGTTGTTGTTGTTGTTGCTATTGTTGTTGTTGTTGTTGTTGCAATTTGCTGTAGGTTCTTGATCTTCTTATTTTTTTTTTCTTTTCTTCTTTATGTTCTTCTAATTTTTCGTCGTCCTATTTTTCTTCTTCCTGTTTTCCTTCTTCTTCTTTTTTTTTCTTCTTTTTCTCCTTCTTCTTTCTATTCCTCTTTTCCCCCACTTCTTTTCCCTTTTCTTCTTTCTATTCCTTCTCCCCCTCCTTCTCCCTTTTATTTTCCTCATTCTTGCTGAGTGTGGGGACAATGCTCTTTTTTATCAAGAATTTTTTAATTGCCCTGAAACTGAAGAGTTGATGAAGCTGATGGTGATGAAGGCTCTCATGTGAAAATTTGTCATGACTGTTGGAGGGTATGAAAGACAGGGACTGTAGCATCATAGTTAATTAAGTTTTCTTTTTTTTTTCTCTTACGAAGAACCATCTAAGTTAAAGTATTCATGAGTCTTCGTGATCTTTTCAAGATATTTCAATAAATTGATGATGTAGAGGAGGAGGATGCAATGGCGACCTTCTGCCGGAGCAATGGAGAACAAAAACAGAAACTGAATATAAATCTTAATATGTGTATAATTTGTTCACAGAATTTGACAGGACAAAATGAACGATGAGGGAAGAAAGGTTATATAAAGTTGCAGGTTCAGATATTTGGTTGACACTTATTGTTTTCATCCAGATATGGAGATAAAAGACACTCCTATGTTGTTGTTCTTTAGATAGCTTTATTGTTGTTTTTACACCGTTAATCATGATAGCACCAGAACAGCGAACATAGATCATTAAAAACGGCTAACAATTGGAGTTCATAATAAAAGGGCATAATGGCACTGACTAAAAAAACGAACCAAAAAAAAAACAACAAAAAACTACGAGATTCAATATTGGTATCTCATAATATAATTAACAGACTTTTACAAAGTTTCAGAACCACTGAGTTTTTGTTTCCAGTATTTTTTTTCCTTTCACACTCCACTTACATGTATCCAATTATACAAATTTATAGCTTACTATGTATCTTTTTTTTTATCTGTTGTTTTATCTCACTGACTTTCGCTCTATCGATGGGAAAAAAAAACTGCCACACGACTTCCTTTTCTTTCTCTTTTCATCATCTTCAGTTACACATTACGCCCAAACAGATATTTCTCATACGTTATTGTACTGTAGGCTTTTAAACTGCTCCTCAAACTGAGAACGCATATTAGTCATCATTGTGAACATAACTGATGAGACTTAAATGTTCACTGTCTAGGTACAACCCAGGGTTTGGGATGACTCAGTGTATAAAACATTACAATAAGCACAAGTCGGCAAAGCTAAGAGGCAAGACCATACAATACGAGAAAATGCATGAAAAACATAAAGTAGACTTGTACACGTAACAATTAGCAATGATGATAATGATAAAAGTTACAATGACAATAATTGAAAACAAAGACAAGATTAAAAAAAAAAAAAAAAACCAATGGAAGGCAATATCAATAAGACCCTGTCAGTTGGAAAATTCAATACTAATTAATTCCAAAGAAGCTCTGATAATTATTAGTTTGTCTTTGTTTTAAAATATCCTTTGTTTTCCGTCAGTACAGTTCATCTGTGTGTGTGTGTGTGTAGTTATTGAAGGAGTTGAGTTGTTTCTGGTTTCGTTGCTTTTTAGTTGAAATGGCTTATGTATATCAAATTTCACCAGTTGATCGCCATAAACCCTGGTTTTGGCAAAGAAAAATAAAGCGTAAAGAACAATTATGGGACAGACACTTTTCATTTTGTCAGTTTAAAATTGCTTTAGATTTCCACTGAGAGTAAGTTAAAGGAAACCGATCGATAAATGTTAATTCAGTCTGCCGATCACAAAGCAGTAAATCTTTAAAAAAAACAACAAAAAAAAAACTTTTTATAGAAAGTGCGTGGTTTATTTGTCCCACAATGATATTAAAGCATCTGAGAAATATTTATAGATCACATGATCAAAACTTTATAATTATTGGCATGTGAAGTGATTTCTGGGTGATTTTTTGGGGTAGAATTTATTCCGCGGGCCATCAGCGAGCTTTCAGCTCTAATGCCTTTCCCATCTCGCTGATTTCATAGATACATGAGCCCGGAGACTCGAGGTCAGAGAAGCCTAGGACGACGCACTTGCTGGTCTTAACAGCCGCGAATATCTGATTGTCAGCCCGCCCGACCAGTGCACCAGGCACACCTGCACAAGCTGCTTGGAACATACAGGTGAACCAGGTATCCCGCAATGGGATCTTCATCAGGCTAATGAGGTTCAGGCCGTTCTCGTCAGCATTGACTGTGGCCAGGATGGTTTTGACGTCTACTGAGCTGAGGTCCAGGTCATTTGAATGCATCTGAACGCTGCCCTCCAAGTCAATGATGGCAACGCTCTGAACCTTGCCACGTTTCAACAGACGATTGATCAGGGCTCTGTACAGCATGCTTAAAAAATGTTGCTAGTTGTTCTTTAATGTTGCCTCCCTTGTATTGGAGCTCCGTCTGTGCAGGTGAGCTGAATCTTGTGACGAGATGGGTTACATAAATGTAGTTAAGTGGATCGCCAAAGACAGCAATCGATTTGTAAGAGTAATAGTTCGGGATAAGAGTCGAGATCAGATACTACAGTTTGCTCTCTGAAATTAGCTCTTCTTTTTTAAATAATGGCAATTAAATATATTATTTTAGGATTACTTTCCAATGAAAAAGTATCCACCTCTATAAGGCAGTGAAATGGAACATAATGTATTATAAGTCACAATGTTTTAATATTTATTCTTGTGGGTAGCACTATTAAATACTTACAGAAATCCACTATGAGAAGATTCGGATCTAAGAATTCCTTGTGGTCTATTGCTTAACTTCACAATTTCTTTAACTCAGCCCAGAAAAAACGAAATGTTCAGTCCAAATACACAACCAAAGCAGACCAGTGTTTGTATGATAGTAATGTAAGAGGTACACTTCTGAACTTTCTAGTTCAAGTCTGATAAATGTCTGAATCCTGGCCCATTTATAGGCTTACTGTTGTTTAGTGTTCGCCTCTTGTGAAAAGAGGTGTGCCACATGATCCTTTACGGATGTCCTCTTCATTTGTATAACAAATGGAGAGAGAAGTCTGACTTCGAAAAGAAGAGCCTGCATGTCCGGCCGGGGAAAGGAGTGCTGTTTACTTGACGCTTGATCAAATATGAATTCTCTAGATTCCAGGAAATGCCACTGGGTCTGTCTGGCCTATTCCGAACGATATCAATAATAATTTATTAATCATAATAACTTTCACAATTACATGTAGATAAGGAAAGAGTAAAAGCTCTGACATATATTTCTAAAATATGCTTGAGAAATTAATGCAAAAATTATTGTTTAATTTGCTTTTGGAATTCTGTCTATGACACTGGCCATTCCTTCAACGATTGGCCTCTGGAAAACAAATATTCCACCAGAGCTGAAGTTTAAGGATGTTAAAGTTGTGGGTCAAAAAAAAAAAAGATAGTGAGAACGGTATAGTAGAGAAAGCCAACAACAAGTTCTGGAATCTGGGAATGATGTTCTCTTCGATGATTCTAAGAACATGAGCACAATATGAACGAGTTTATCGTGTAAACAATAAACATATTTTAGGACCAAGATCTGTGAAGATAGCTTCAAATACACTAGAAAGAAAAAATGACTTAATTAAGGCCTGTCATTTTTGTCAATGCCGAAATTCAAACGAACGCCCTAAGAATACGGTTCAGGTATTTGTTGAAAGCTGTGAAATTGTCGTTAATCTGATATTACCTGCTAGAGTCGTTCTCGCTTTCCATGTTATTGTTTATTTTATGCTGAGGATGACATTAACACTATCTATGTAGCCTACTTTGACAAATATCTTTTACATCACAGCTGAACTATTTCTCAACGTATTCAGATATAACTCTCCACAATATGAAAAGGTCACCTGTTGTAGCTCTCCGGGTTTTTTTGTTTTTTAAATGTATTCTATTCATTTTTCGTTAAAAGATAGACCACAAAACGAAATCGCAGTTTTCTTGAAGTAGCGGTTTCATGAACAAAGAGCTTTTGTCAGAGTAGGCTAGAATTTAGAGACAACGTTCAAGTTCAATTGTTGTTGAACTAATTCGGTTAATGCGATAATACAATAATATGATGATGGCGTGCTTGTGGGAGCATCGGGATAACTCATCGAGTCATCGGTGAGCTGAGGGTTATAAAAATGCTTTAGTGTTATTGTTCTCGTTGCCGACATCTATAACTTCGTCTTTCTCCTCCTCCTCTTCCTCCTCCTCTTTCTTTTCTTTTCATTTTTCTCCCTCTTCTATTTTCCCCCTTTTTCTTCTTCTTCCTTTCATTTAACTTCTTCACAGAAGTAATTGCCAGAAGAGTGTCCTCTAGTATTCAGTTAAAAGTCAGGAGAAATGCGCCTTGGTTTTCTCTTATCTGCAATCCGGTAACTTGGGGGGAGAGAGGGAGAGAAACTCATGAATATATTTTCTAAAGTGTCCTCTTGTGGTCAGAGATAGTGTCAGTTTTATGAGGTGATCGTGACCTTGCCGTCCAGGATGTTAAACACAGCCATTGATTAGAACTAGACCCACTAAGTTGGAACGACGTAGATAGATTCTGCTATTTAGAGGGATAATAGTTAAATCCGAGACAGTCTGAAAAACAAACCCATCCCCATCCAATTGGGATATCGTACTTTGGTAACGTGCTTTTACAAATCCTGTTGCTGTGGCTTCTGACCCTAGCATTTTGTTATCTTCCACGTGAAAATCACGTTTTGGGATAAATACCTAGATCTATATCGGCAAACATGTTTATGTTGATGTTTTGTGTGCGGGCTGAACAACGTTAAAATGAACGAGTGCCTGAGTTTGACCAACTTCCTCAACTATGCTACTGGTTATAATCGTGGCGGGCAACATGCTTGTAATACTCATACACTGATGGGGCTGCAGTGCAAGAGAGGTTGATCTATCAAGAGCCCACGGCCTCTTTGATTCCGTCGAGCCATTCCTTAGTGTACTTCAACTCACAGGCTTGGAGTTACATGCACATTTTATTCAAGCAACGAGAACCACGTCAATTCTTGGTTCTTTGTAATGTCACTTGTCAAGCAATACATTTACTTGGTAAACATGAATACGGGACTCCTAATAACCTATAGCTTTTCGTCCGGCAGAGACACCTTGTGGCTGTAGTGTAACTTTCAATATAGAATATGACTGGAGATTACCTGGATTTTAATAATTTCTGTGGAAGATGATGAAATGAAAATTGATTTCATAAAAAGTGTTACTGTCTGAGGGGGAGTTTCGGCGAGCAGAAGTATAGGTGATTTTCCTGTTTAGTCACCATTTTATTTGTGGAGTTTCCGCCAACGTAACTATGTACCATTAAAATACTCAATAAAGCAAACTTCCCACTACATGTAGCTCCTCTTTGAATGTAGCTCCACTCATTTTCATAATTTTTCTTGAGAGAGATTTGTCCCACACTTTAATGCGTGCAGTATATAGAATCTGAGTAGCATAACTTCAGGATCAATAATTATGGTCCTGATAGTGATATCGCCAGCGTGTCGTTATAATATCAGATTTAGTAGCCACACAATTAAATTACGAGGAAATGCTTAGCATTCACCGGATATTTTTCGTTCTACTTAAGGTGGACGACACACCCAAGTCATGGAAAAATATTCCCGCACAATTCTGAACTTCTGCAGTACTGGAAGCTGGAATAGTTGTATCCCGGAACTTGATAGAGTGTCACAGGAGAAAGCTTTGACTGTCGCCGTCACGGGTGACAGACCGTGCTTGTTTTCTCGGGTTCATTTTACTTTTTACTGTACGTCAGCTGGATACCAGTCTCTTTTTGGCCACCTGCAGAGAAGACTCACAAAACTCTAAGGACGTGTGTGGGCGAAGTACATGTATTTGTTATATGGAAAAAAGAGAGGGGGTTCTAGGCCTTTATCTATGTACCATTGCTGTTAACGTCAAGACATGAACACAGCTAGTTGGTTGGTTGGTTTGGTTGGTTGGTTGATTAGTTACACTGTAGTTGGTCGGTCAGTTGGTTATTAGTTATCTATTTGTTTATGTATTTTTCATTTGTCTTTCAAATTTACTTTGAAAACACTACATGTATTCTCCATTCGCAAAGGGGAAATAATCCGTTTTGCTGCGATGGATATTGTCGTCCAAAGGCTGATCTCTCTCATTGTCCGGCTATGTCAACAAATCCACCAAATTAGTTAAACAAGTGTGATAGCTCTCAGGTCACAGTCATCACCTATCTAACTCGATGGAATACCGAAGCAGAAGAAGAAGATGAAGAAGAGAGAAGCTAGAGATAATTACATGGCATAGTTAAGATGGCATTCATTCCTCCTCCATACATCCTGTTGTTTCTCTCTCTCCCTCCCTTTTTTTTCTTTCTCTTTCTCAATGATCCCATTTTCTCGATAACGAAATCAATTCCTTGACCTGATCTTTCTCTTACTACGTCACTTCACCGACGACAGAATTCTCTAATGTCCATAACCTTTTTCTTTCTCTCCACCCCACCTCCCATGAAAAAGATGGAAGATATTCGGAGACAATCATACAGCCACAGCATACACAGATAATGGGATTCAGAAAAAATTCCAAAGCGCCCATGCCGAGAGAGAGAGATGATCAAGAGCGATGTGGGGAAATCAGAGGGAGATAGAATGGGAAAAAGAAAGAGAGAGAGATAATGGTCGTATACAATTAACTTAAACTGAAGATGAGAATATATATATGAGAAAATAAGAGAGAGGGAAGGGGATATTTTGTATTTAATTAATGTAAATGGTGCAGGAAATTACAAATCCCTAGATTTGACACCGTAATTGCCTCTCCTATAAATATAACTCAAATTAGAGCATGGATATGAACTTCGATTGAGAGAACAAACTTCAATTCCACACTGAGAAACAAGATTAGTTAAATGATTTTATGTAAATCTTCAACCTTTGATCCCACATCACAACAGGACATGAGCAATACACGCAAGACACTTGCCATCCCATTTTGGCTATTCTAATTCAAGACTCAGGTCTGATGTTTGAGGCTGTCTATAGAAGTATGTGATTTACTTTCGATTTTGTTTTTGTTTTCAGTTCCATATGGACAAATTTTTCACTTGCTAAAGGACAAATTCAGATACACTGTGGTAACTTAGAGTGTTGTGCGATAAAACTATTCTTTTCGGCTATGATAAAAAAAAAAATCTGGTGCAGTTCTGTTATTAATAGAACTCTATGCTAGTGGGTGTGTAAGGGAAAAGGTCAGAAAACCTTCTGTACACATAAGAGATATGGCCAGATACTGCTCCCTCATTCAAAACCTATCATACAAATGCATCATCTAGATCTCCCAGAAAAGTCATTAAAGTGTCACATTCAGTTCTGCATCTGTATTCCATCTTTTTACAGTCAATATTATGTTCCCAAATGAGGATTTCTTCACTGGCTATGACATATAAATTGTAGTTGATGATACACTGTAATAACCATAAATATAGACTGTAGATAGAGCATCTCTTCAAAAGCGGGTATTGTTTCTCACTACCTTTCACAAAATGACACCTTCATTAATGCAGAAAGTGACCTTCCAAATTCCATCATTGGAAAAATATTCCTATGCTAGTCATGGAAAAATGGTTGATTATGAAAAAGTTCAGAGAAAAAGAAGATAAGCATTGCCTTTCTCACTAGTTAACTCTAGAACTGCGACCCAGCCTAAGGGCTACAATGCCCTGCAGCGCACCTTGTCTGGATCTCGGCGCTAGTACTTAACCTCAGGGTGTTTGTTATGACTATAGAGACTCCGCCTTGGTTTTGGAGTGATACAGTGCAGGCCCTTGCTGACCAATGTCTTTCTCTAATCCCTCCCCTAACTCCACCCTTTCTTTACATGTAATAATATTTGCAATGAGCCAGTGGTAAGGGAAGGGCATATACATGTATTTACAAAGACATGTCAATTTCATATGGGTGCCAATTTTATCACCCCTCGTCCCACAGACCATTCCCATTACA
>JBCEWB010094419.1:0-17431 GCA_039654565.1 Peronia peronii
GAACATAACAGGCTACAGTAACAGCAGCTGATCAGGAGGCACGGGCATGCATGCCCAGTTGCTCATGATTAGCTATTGTTATGGGGCTTTGCATAACAAATCACAGTTTTAGACACTATGCTCAACTTAGGTACAGGTAGGTGCAGGCTGGCTTCATGAATACCAAACTAAATGTTATGTTACACCAAGTCATCCCTATGGATACCTTAGCCTACACCAGCGCATAACTCCCTTGAAGTTACAACATTTTCATGAATACAGCCCCAGGAGGCTAAACTTACTCCTCCTTATCCACAGAGCCAATCACAAGTGCTGCCTCACCTGTTGTCAAACAAAGAAAATATTAATGCTAATGAGTTAGTCCACAATGTGGCCTGATTATGCAGTCATACACCAAACATCACTCCAACTCCTTTGCCTACCTGTTCAGTCCACCTCCATCCCCATTTTACTGCACATCTAGCACTGTGCGTTTCTGTCATGTGGACCGTGTGATGTGAAATTACTCCATAAGTACTTACGTGTCTTGGCTCGACACCGTGCTCTTAGGCAGATTTTTTATTTGGGAGCGGTTTTGCAGCAGAGGCGGGTTCTGTGGTGGGCCAGGCTCTTAGGAGGAGACCACTGTATTATAGGATCATTAATAATCTTGTTTTCTGTCGTTTATTTCGCACTCTCTCTTACCAATAATCCAAATTTAAGTCAGAAGTGCATCAGTATTGGAATATTGTGAAGTTTTAGAAAGACATAAAATTGCTCTGGGAAATGGTTATAAAAATCAATGCCAAAACAAAATTGGGGATTTTAGTACTGGAGGCTAAAATCCCTGATCAGGGATTAAAGACTACTATAGACACTTCCTTTTTTTCATTATTATTATTTTCTGATTTTTCATATATTAAATATCTTAATGAACAAATTTAAGCTAAACAACATTCATGTTGAATAAGATTACATGTTGATTCAAAAGTTGGAGGGGGGAAATTACAATAAGTCCAAATAGACCCGAGGGCTAGCAGGACTTAAATCCAGCTAGCCATTTCGGTTTGTAAATGATACTTTGCACTAGGCACATGTTTGTATTTTAGGATGGAAAATCTGAAGGTTTTGCTCATTTAGCATGAAAACACAATTATACCTGATTTACATAAGTTATAAATTAAATTTTACAGATTTTGGACAGTACCAAGTTAAGCTCCCTATTTGTTAAAGAGGGATGTGGACACGCCAGTTTATCATCAAGTATTGCAGCAGGATAAAAAACAAAGTTAGCAGCTAAAACCCATTCTGCCAGAATGAGATGAGACACTGATTGCTTGTTCAATCTTACCTGTCTTTGATATGTTTGTTGTCAATATGAAAAAAACAAAAAAGAAACAGAAAAAAATTAGGTTTATGAATAGAGACAAAGATATGCCCTGCTTGGTAACAATATAATTTTAGTTTAAACAGAAATGTTTGCAAATCTTGTGTGGCGTCTAGATGATTGTCATTGTGCCCTCCATTGTATATGAGATGCGACATGATGAAATCAGACGCTTGTCAAACTGAGGCAACTGGAGAAATCACATGGTTTTCAATAGTGAATGAATTTTTAAGGCAATTTTTTTTTGTTCACAGAACCCTTCTATATCAGTTTGAAAATGTATTTCAGAGTTAAATTTGTCGAAATAGATTGAGTAAAAGCCTAAAAATTGTAATTTAGTGGTGTGGGTTAACAAAAACTAATAACGATTTATGAAAGTGATCGGCCATTTTCTCACTAAATTCAGCTGCAGCAACAGATCACTTCATCATCTTTAATTGCCAATAGCTCAACTTCTACTTAAGGTAGAACAAAAATTTTTCACACACAGAAAGGGAAATGAATAAGCTTAACATTGGTACCAATAACTCCATATGCTCAAAATTTGACCAGAACCTGATTTCATCATGTCATGTCTCGTATTTAAAATATCATAGTATTCAACTGTCATGTCACTTTTGTTCTGGAAGGTCCCATTGGTTTAGTCAACATTTTGACTGCCAAGGCAAAAGGAGCCTCATATGTGTGCGTAACAGGTGGGTTCACGACTGCTCATAGTGTAAGCATACTTTTGTGTCACCTATTATCAACACTCATCTGAAATGCACAATCACAACACTTAAATCATTGGAATTTCATAAATAGGCTAAACCTTGAATGCTTCAACCAGGGTAATACAGGATGATGCACAAAAAAGAGTGACAAAAATAAAGACTCAAATTTTTGAGAGAAATTATTATTTTTCTTTCTTCTTCACGTGAGTTACAGAGCAGACCTGTAATTTTATCTGATACCATAATGGACTACTCCGAGCATTTTTAGGGGGAAGAGAGGACAAAGACTATGGAACTGTATTTTTGCAACAAAGTCACTGATTCTTGTTCAAGGCAATTTTGATGTGAATACTCTGGTAAGAAAATTCCCCACCACTTGCTGGGTGACTGTTCCAACTGATTCCTGACTTCTTGAACATGAGCCGGCGTCGTCACTGTGAACTTTGGCCTTTTTTATTGTTACGCAAACTTCCGGTGTTTCTAAATTTTTATACGAAGCTTGTGATCGTATGCTGGTGGGGAATTTTTTTGTTGCAAAATACAGTTTCACAATCTTTGTCCTCACCTCTACTGAAAAATGCTGGTATTAGTCCGTCTTGGTATTAGATACAAGTTACACATCTTCTCTGCAAATCACCTGAAAAGAAAGGAAAACAAATGATGATTTCTCTTAATGAGTCTTCATTTTTGTCCCTCTTTTTGTGCACCACCCTGTAAATGCCCCACTATTGGTTTAACATCTGGCTTTAAAGGGGGGTGCAGGTCCTGCAGGTTTTTGCTATTTTTAGACACTGTGACCTCTTCTGATATGAGAAAAATACGTGTTGGGGCCAGAAATATCTACCTTATGCTCCAGAATGGCACCAACATGACACCATTAAGAGACTGTATAGAGTGTGAAAATGAAAATCAGTTGTGATTTTGTCGAAACGTTTTTTTTTCACTTTTTTCTTTGTCTTTTTTGTTTCTGAACCGGTTAACTTCAAATTTTGAATATATATATTCTTCATGTGTTTCAATAATATGCATCTGTTTTTCTTAAGTTTATTCATGTTTCTGAAAGAAAATTGCATATTTAGCGGAAAATTTAGAAATATATGGATCCATCACTTCTACATATTTAAAAAATTTATGACAAATGGCATATAGCATATAACCAAAAAAGAAAGGCATATATATTATTTTTCATATAGAACTATTTTATTATTGGACCAAATTCCAAAACAATTATATTGAATACTCTAGGAGCTTTTATCTATTGAAAATAGCTAATTTTCAAGACACAAAATCCAAAATAGCAACACTGTCATGGCATGGGATACTAAACAGATTTTTTTCCCCACACTTTTCCTCTAATTTGAGCATGCTGAATCTGAATTTGAAGAGTAAAAAGTCCTAGATTCAACCATTCAAAAAATCACTTTCAGGACCTGCACTCCCCTCACTCAATATATAAACGGTGATAGTCGATGTTGATACATAGGTCACTGTATTTATTTTGCGCTCAGCCGTTATGTATCCACTATAATAATATACATTAGTATATAGGTGGATGTTCAGGAAAGTTTACATCAAGATGATGTGGATTGGATGTGTAGATTTCAAGACATTTAGATTTGTATCTAGCCTCCTAAGTTTTACTTCGCATGTACTTTATGAACAACCCCGTCTTCGCTATAGTACTGGAGCCAGATGAAAGGAGCAAAGTTATCATTTTATCTTTTATTCTTTTATTTGATACACTTTTTTTACAGACATTGATGAATCCAGGCTGAAGAAAGCCAAAGAGATTGGTGCTGATTGTGTCGTCAAAGTGACTAGTAAGGATTCCAAGGCCACAGCTCAGGCCATAGAAGAAGTAATGGGAGACAAAGTGGACAGAACCATTGAGTGCAGTGGAGCTGCACCAAGCATCAGGACAGCAATTTATGTTAGTTTTAGTAATTTTGTAATTTTTTTTCGTTTGTTTTTGGACATTTATCTGTGATTCATATTTATGGTAGTGATAATGGTTCTTTTTATTTTAGTCTGTTTTTTCTTTGAAGTGTTCCATATTTTGAAATCTAAAATGAAGCCATAAACTATGTCTGAAAATGTAGAGAAAATCTCATTCTAATTATTGTTTATTTATTTATTTTTTTCTGGATAAAAGTTTATTTGTTGTTTTTTTTCTGGACAAGTTTTTATGTCATGGAATATAAAGTTATTTTGGTTTCTTTGTGATCAAACAAGCAAAGACTTGTTAAATGTATGCTTATCCAACCAGAGATGTTTTTATATTATATTTGTGCATCTTATCCAATGTACATATAAATTTTGCAATTTTCAGGCTACGAAGGCAGGCGGTGTGGTTGTTCTGGTGGGCTTGGGTCAAGAGATGGTAGAACTGCCAGTTGTAGATGCTGGTGTGAGAGAGGTTGACATCCGTGGCATATTCAGATATGTCAACTGGTGAGCATTCATCTTTTTGCGCAACATTTTCATTTTTATTGTCTTTTTCCATCTCAGTGGAGATCAAACTGCTATTGCCTATTTATGATTCCTTACATCAGAAAAGATAAGATCACATTTCTGAAGAAAAACTATGAATAACAAAGGACCACATCTTCAAGAAAGTTGAGGAAACAAAGACACTTTCAATTGTCATTACTTTCACAAGCAAAACAAATTGTTGTTTTCAGCTTTTCTATTTTGCTTATGTAGTATTAAATCATATAATTGATAGCAAGAAAATATTCATAATTTATTTTCCAGTCTGAAGATAGATTCAGCTTGAAAGAGATGTGAAATTCAAAATGGATTCTTTATGGCAACAGCCTTCGTGAAGCTGACAGGCCATTTTGAGAAATGGATGGTTGACGTTGTATTTACACAGCTTACAAAATAATAAACAGTCGGGAAGCCCTTTATATATTTCTTTGCACAACAGTTTTCTGATGACAATGACACATCTGTCTACGAATTTCTTTGTATTGTTTTGATGCAGTTTGAATTTGTTGAGAATTATACTGAGTCCTCATTTCTTTTAGTTACCCAACAGCTCTGGCCATGGTGGCATCTGGGAAGGTCAATGTCAAACCACTTATCACTCATAGATTCAAGCTGGAAGATTCCATCAAAGCATTCGAAGCAGCCAAAAGAGGTGAAGGCATCAAAATCATGATTAAGTGTGGAAGGAAATGAATTTGTGTGACAAAGATTCATGCATGAAAGAAGATATGTGTAGAGCTGCAGTACTTAGCATAGCCTACTTGCTCTCAAGCATACAATCATATTAATCAGAATACTATTGTTGATATTTTTTATGGTATGATTGCCATATAACCCTACAATGAAGCATTACTGCTATAATGAATGCCATTGAAAGCTCATTTACACTTGTTAAATTCAATGTTTGTGTGATAGAAGAGAATAATGAAAATTTCCTCTTCCCTATAGAGACGCATACCAATTATCTTGATATAATTTACATTTGCAGCTTTAAGTGTACGGTAGTGTCAGCTTGTAATAGAGTTGTTTTCTATACTAAATTGTGTATTGTGTAGGGTTGCAAACAAATCCAGCCACTTTATTGATTTTTTTTTTTCTCAGTTCCTTCTTACTTTTACTCAAGTAACATTTTTTTTTATGGCATAATGCAGATATTATTTGTTTTTAGTATGATATGTGAGTAATATGACATGCCACATGGAATAAGGAAGAGTTTATCACAAAAACATATATTTTAGGTGGTAACTTGTTACAAATTTTAATGGTGTCAAAATATCGAGCTCATGGTAAACTTCTTTTTTTTTATATTTCATTGTAGTTCTTCCATACAGCATGAATTTCAGGTTTCAGGGTTCTCGGTGATGCTATACATTTTCATAACAAAATGTTCTCTTGCATAATAGTGATGCCTTTTTTTCCCAAGTGATTCTTGCCAGAAATTGTACTTCATTGTGAAATTTTAATCACGAATTGTATTTTAAAATCAACTCCATATATTAGGATATGTGTTGGTTAATTAATGTAGCCCATCAGAGTGAATAGAATCTAGTCACCTATGCCACTATCAGTCACACTAACAGCTGGTAGAAGAAAGTTGCAGGATGTACCCAGTGAAACTCCTGTTTTGCCATTTGAATTTTCAAATGTTGACTCTGTCAAAAAAGATTGCAATCTTGTATGTTATTGCATTGGTAACAGCAATAGTCGCAAACTGCGTAAGTCCAAAATTAGATCAAGTTATATTTTTGTCTTAAAGTATTCCTTGAAACATTCTTGATCAGGCTTCTTTATGGTGCAAGTTTACAGGTGGGAGACTATTGTAACTATATAAAGACATTGTGTAAGAGGGTTTCAAAGAGATATTTTATTAAGACAAAAATATAACTCAACCTAATTTCAGACTTGCATAATTTGCAATCGTTACCATCATTATGTAGGTACATAATGGCAGCTGGAGAAAACATTACACCCTTGTTGCAATAAAAGGATATTTCTGATGCACAAACATCATTTTTATTTAACTGTGCCAAAGTGATGAAATGCAAACTTTGTTCATTTTCATGTCAAATTTCTACAATGCAAGGCTGTTGCTAGTGTACGAGAGAGGACTCACCTGTGTCTTATTTATTTAGTGTAAGAAATGGCTAGTATTCACTGTGAGAAGATATAGAAGAACGTCTACATTTTAGAGTTTTTTCTGTATTTGCTTTTGGGATCTTCCCAAAAAGTCTACAGAATGCTTGAAAATATATTTTACAGCCAATCATTTGTATTATGAAAGTCTATGTATATATGGATCATGACAGATGTACATCAAGTATTTGACCCATCATTTCTGTTATAATGCCATAAATTATAATGACTAGTTATATGATTATTGAAGTTGAAAACCAATAAATAAATTACTTTAATTTCTTACTCTTAAGATATGTTTGTGTGTCCTATTTGCATACAAATATGGATACATGTGTGAGGATGTTTCAGTTCTGTGCATTGTTCACACATCTGCTCAAAATATGACTCTCCCCTCTTCTCTCCTCATTTTCCCACTCCCGCAACTTTTTTTGCCGATGAAGACATTTTCATGTATGAATTTTAGAAACTGGTGTTGTGAGTATGTTTCATATGTGCTGAAATTTTGTTTTCCTTCTCAAATAATTATGCAGACAGGTCATTATTGATATAGAAAAAAAAAAAAAATACTTTCAAAGTTATATCCAATATTGATATTATGATTATTTTGAGGATTAAGAGGACTTTCCCTCATATTTATTTGTTCGTTTTTTTTTATTTTTATGAACTTCAGTGAACAAGTTCTTTTATTTTTATCTGTTTAAGAGTTTTCCGTGAAATACAGTGTAAGATTAGTGTGTCATCTGTAAATCTAATATGAGCTATGAACAGTTTCTGTTTACCATGTCTACATTCTTCACAGTTTTCTTGTAGCATTATCTTTATTTCCCATGTATAAATAATGAACTGTCTGGGGAGTAAGGGTTTAACAAATTAAAATTATGAAAAGAGATGTGATTAGTCTGCTTTTCTATTGCCAATATTTTGAGACAAAAAAACTTTACACTCAGTTTCCTCATTATGATTGTTCATGAAATAACAGAAAAAAAAACAAAATGACCATTAGCAATCTTTATTTTGAGGAATGCATGAGGACACATCAGAATGGAAATGAATTTTTTAACTTCAGCAATAGCATCTATGGATCCAGTGATGAAAGAAGAAGGGAAGGGAAAGTACATTGTACATTGTAAAGTTAAGTGGAAGAATGATATGGGAGAATAATATTAGTTATGATGTTGAATCTGAGCACAATGTTCTCATACAAGTGCACAGGCCTACAGATAACAGAAAGAAAAATTAATTGTGGCCATAATTTGGTTTTAACTCATGTCCCATGATCTGATTTTAAGTGCTGATGAATTGTACATGTTTTTTCATTTTTTCTTTTCTTTTTTTTTTTTTTCAAAGCTAAGGACACTGGTAAAATGTCATCAGTTATGACAGAGACGACAAAAGATTTTGAATTGCCCACAATATGGAGGGATATTCAAAATACATGTATGAATTCACAAGATTTGCATTTTGTCTTATAGGGACAAAACTGTTTGAGTTTGATGTCATAAAATGGAAAATCTAAGGCTAAAATTAGGTACCCCATACTGCCCACTAAACAGGCCCTGTGCACTGGTCACCGACAGCAGTGGTCAACTTCAACTAACTCAGGCGTTACAGCCTATTAATGCAAATGTGGGGAAAATATAGAGAGAAAAGTGTAATTTCTGATCTTTAAAATATCAATATATATTGTTTTCATGAGGTGTTACGCACTGTGCTAGCAGAGCTGATTATGAAACCTATAGAAATATGATTTTCGTCAGCAAGCACGTGCGAGTGATGGAAGTGGAAGCACCCCCCATTGTGAACAAACGCGTTGTGGAGCTATCTGTCATAGAACACACATATGATTCCGATATAAAATATATGCCGTTGAATGACCTTTCTCCTGGTACAGTATTTTCTTCTATCTGATCTGATTGTATTTTGATAAGAAATTAATCAAGTGAAGAAAGTATACTGAGTTTTCGACCAGAATCTGTGAAAATACGAAAAAAATGAAATCACTGTTGGAAAGGTCATCCATTTTTCTTTTAGAATAGCTTGTTTGTAAGCAAAAAGGGGCATCATCAACCGCTCCGCGATCTTATGGACAACATTCACCTAATTCTGAAAAGACCCGCGCAGTCAACACGGCAAGGCAAGCTGAATCACCACTAACAACCGAGTCCATGCTGCCGTCTGAGAATGTAACTATGCACTGTGATGGTACCTCGCGTGACCAAAAGAAAATGGTTTCTCATCAGTTGTCCACTGATAGTGGAGATGTTTTGCATTTAGACTATCAACTTGTAGCAACAGAAGATGTGAAAACTTTACGTGATGTCACTTGGCAGAGGTTCTCTATCAAAAACTTGTGTATGGCCACAAACTGAAATTCGGAGATGTAAAATTCATGACTGGTGCTTTAAAAAGATGTTTTGGGGCTGAAGCTCCCTCTGCTAAGAAAAAGATTCTAATGTTTAATATTTTTATTCCAGTTACCATGGTTTTTATTATCACTTTCACTGGTCAGATTACTGTGCCATGGTAATGCTTGTCAGTTTGTTATGATGACAAAATGGTAGATATCTAATTTCTGAACAGTTTGATGCCTTTTTTGGCATGATTCAGCATTATGTTTTCTACACTTTCTCAAATACTGGCAATATCTGGTATTTTTGTCTCTCTTGGCACAATATGTGCCGTGGGGCCATATTTGATGAAATAAGAAACACATTTCTAATGTTTTCAAGTAACTGAAAAAAATTGAGTCTGTTGTATGCACATCTGTGTGTTGATTCAGGAAGTGTGAGGTGTGTGAGTCATTTATTTTTTAACTTATGGATCTCTAGAGTTGCCAGGTCAGCTCGTTGTGTGTTTGATCTGATTTTCAAAATTTTTAAAAAATCATAACTTCCATATTTATGATGATAGAAACACAAATTTGGTATCAAAATGCTCAGAATCAACAGTTATAATCATTGAGGTGTGTTTTGACACAATCTGGGCATTCTGAAATTTCAGTATTGCGTACCTACTAAAATTGAATCCTGTCTTCAAAACTGAATGTGGTAGCTTGAGGTGTGTTGCCACATGATCATGGCGCAGTCAATATCCTTCATTCTTTATCATCAGTTACCACTGCGAACTCACTGAGGTGAGTGTCATCATTACAGTTATGGTTTTGTTAAGCTTTTCAACCCTCTGTCATGGTGGTTATCTCAATGTACAAAAGTGCACAAAAATGTAAGTTTGCAAGCCCAATATAAGCGTCATGATAGTTTATTGGATTTAGGTTAAATAGTTTTTCCATACCTTTAATATGCTTCTTTCTTTGACAGTAATTACTGTTTTTTATATAAATATAAATAATTACTATTTATCTCTCTAAATGAGTATTCATGTTTTGTCACAAACTTTGAATGGGAATGGGTGTTAGGTGTGATGTTGTAAGTGGTAATCAGGCGGTGGATACGGCCGAGACGCACACAGGAACGGAGAAATAATAATCCTGGACGTCGAAATGATACAGAATTTATTACAGGTGCTTGATAACAATACAAACTTCAGGGCAGCTGTCTAATTCCGATGCACACAGCTGTCACTGCATTCTAGTTCTTGCTCGTTCTCCGGTCGAGCCTCTCTATATACTGGTTTACGCCAGCTCGACTCAAAACACTCTCTCTTTCTAACTCTCTTGAACATACTAGTCCTCAACCTTACCAGGTCTCGCTAGATCTCTTCACACACGTGACATACTTCATGCACACAAGGTCTAACTAAACCCGTCTCGACCCTTCTCGAATCCACGCGTGCCCACTACGACCATCGCTATACACAACACACTTGCATGGGCCCAGCACACAATTACGATCAACTGAACATCGCTCACAACACACTTGCGTGTACCCAGCACGCACGATCATGATTCGTTACAATGTTGGTGACATAATGGTAGCGCTACGAATCTTTCACGCTATGACAAGTTAATTCCTGTCATCAATAAAATCTTATACATGTATTCTCAATGGGGCCCTCTTCAAAATCTGACCCATTTTACCTCCATTTGTCTCTACCTTAAGCATCTCACACATCATCACTAATAACCTAAAAGTTTAAAATTAACTCCAAACTGTTGAGAAACCGCTAACAGTCAATACCTGTCATCCACACCTACTTTTCCACCTGCCGAGTTCAGGGTTCTAGGATACCGAGTTCAGTGTGAGATGTGCAGTGTGACAAAAGACAAAACAAGGAAGTGGAGACAAAGCAGGGCACAATGGATCTGACTACAACTGTACAAGTCAATTTTGCAAATCTGATTCAATATTAATTGCTATAATTTTAAAACAGCATTAAAACGAGCTGTTTATGTATAGACTTATTACTTTTGATACGCTGATTTTAAAAATGCAAAATTTTTTATTTTATTTTATCAAAACCTTATCTTTGTATCAACTATCTGATACCCTCCTGCAATTGTGTTACATCACTGGCACTACACTGTCTGTGGGGGATGGGCAAAACTGCCATCAAAAAATATTTTGGTGAACCGACAGTTCAGAATTAATTTCATTGATTTTTGTCATCCACACTGCGGTTCTGCATTGCGGTTTACCATTTCAGTTAAAACCATCAGCTTGAAGTGTAGATGTATAGTCTGCGAACTATCTACCCATATATATATATATACATGTATCTATACCCAACTACCACTCTTTCAGTCTACCTATTTACTTACCTATCTCTCTCCCTACTTACATATCTATCGAGATGGAGAGAGAAAAGAGTAAGTTGAAGCATTTTGTATATAAATCAAATTTTTCCTTGTGGTTTTTCTTATTTCTTACATTGTAACTGGAGACACTGATGTCAAAGTAGTCATATCTCTTATGATAATATGCTCTCAATATTTTGTGACTTTAGAAATGTCAAATAATACTGAAAGGACTTTCACTATATAATTTTAAAACTAAATACCAGATAAAATAAAACATTTATTATCTCAGCTGTATATCATTAAGCCATACATCATCCATGAAGATACATAATTATACTGTGTTCATTTAAATCACAAAATTCTAAGTAAAAGTTTATGATAAAACAATTCTTCAAGTACATACACATGTATGTATGAGCATGATGCAAGAACAGTAACAACTAACTGGCAACATAATAACCTTTTTCATCTTCATGTTTAAAAAAAAAAATTAAGAAATATAATGTTTTATTTTCTGTGCAGCTTCAGTTACACAACTGATTAAGATGACACCAGGCATTTGCATACAAGACATACTGTGGCCTGTAACATCTCCCAAACCCTTGTCTTGGGGATTTCGTATTTGTTATGTTCATAATCATATTGCTATCAAATACTGCCAGACAAGGAGATAGTGGAGACTTCTTTTCTGATGACAAAACAATTAATATTCAGCTGGCTGGAGAATATGGAGAAGAAAAGCTAGCCACTGATGAATGCAAAGTGCCTACTAAAACAATATTTGTAACATCATTCTGCTCATACTGAGTTATAAGAAGATATATGAGGCACCAAATTGAACATATGTGTATTTTATAGAAGTGACACAAACATTTCAACTTCATTGGCTCATTATAGGAAAACTAACTGTCCATCTGATTTTCTTTCAGAAATTCATCACAGAGCTATGAAAAATTTCAACTTTACAGATTCATCATAGGAACACAATTGATATTTTGTTATGTCCTAACTCTAGTAACTTTAACAGAGCTGTGATCAGGGAAAAATGCCATTTTTTCAGGAAAACAAAATGCCATCACATGCAGAAAATGCCAATAAAAGCCCAAAAATGTGGTAAAAATGCAACTCGTGGCAAAAAAAAGGTGATTTTTAAAAATAATTATGGTAGACCTATGTTAAGAATAATTATATAGCTTTTTATCTAACAGACCAAAGGAACATCAGTGAGGATACTTAGTTAACGTTCCATTTTGTATTGACATTACATTTTTCACATTCTTTTCACACTCACATAGTGTACAGTTTTTATTTTTTACATCATGAATAGTACATTTAAACCAATTCACAAAAAGTTTGGAAGATATCTCATGTACACAATGTATAGAACCATCTCCATTTTCTTTTTTGTTCATGCAGTCCAGAGGCCTTGGTAGCCTCAATAAATTTTTGTATAGGTTTTAACTTTGAGACATTGCTTGCTGTCTTGGAATTTGACTGACCAGTCCAAGACCGAAGATGTTTAAAAAATTTACCTACCAGCAATCAATCTGGTATTCTAATATCTGTAAATTTCTTATTCAAATAAAATAAGACATAGTAATGCATCCCTAAGACAAAAATTAATAGTCCATGTGTGAGACGACTTGGATCGCAACTGCCCCTCATGAATATTCGCAAAATCAAATTCCACACTAAACTAGTGTCAGAAGAGCTGAGACCCAGTTTTTTCACATCTCGTCTTATGTTGAGTAGAAAAGAGTATCTACTGCACATGATGCAAAGCACAGGGCAGCTCACAGCCTTCAATCCATGACGTGGATGTTATAAATACATATGCAGATACGACAAACTAAACGCTAAACAGATGGCAGATATCACTACAATTAATTCAAGTAACATCACACTTGTGGAGTTGCATACATTGTACTGTGAATTGCCCTTGACGCTGAATCCACATAAGTCATAAAGCTGCGTAAACCCAGTTATGTTACGTTCTCTTTATGCCTTTCAACCTCCTGTAGGTGGATTATCTCAGTAATCACAGTGGGCAACATTATACTGTAGCAAAAGATGCATAAACGAGGGATGATATACGGATGGGGCACAAACACCTTGGATTGTCATTATGTTATGAGAATATCTAAGCCCGGAAAGAGAACAATAATTTTAATCTGTCACTGACCAAGCAAAGATGCTGTGATTCATTCTGAATGACTGTTTACGAGCATATGGGCAGGACAGGTGGAGTCTAACATGACTCTTACTCATACAGCAGAGTTCAAAATGTCACTGTCAACAAAACAGCTATTTATAAGACCATTCTATAAAACCTTCAAACAGGCAGTAGCAAATAGGAGGCAGGAACCCTTTCCCTTTCCCCTCCCCCCTCTCCTCCCCCTCCAAAAAATTGCTCAGGCAACATCCTGGATTACAGTTACAGCGATTGTAACAGCTAGTCAATTGCATTGTCGACTACTACAACTTTCTCTTTCTCATTTCAGTAGGCCTTGGCCTACACAAAGTGGATGCAAAAATGTGTCCTCTTGATCGCCTTTCAATGGGCATAATACAATATTTTTGCCATGTTAAAAATCAGTCCCAAATTTCCATTTAAAAAAAAAAAAATGTAAAAAAAAAAAAAAGGTAAAAAAAAAAAAAATGATGAAAATGCAAAAAAAAAGGGCATCAACAATAAAAACTGCGGCAATCCTGCAACAAGTGGCAAAGTGTAGCTGCATTTTTCAAGGATCACAGACAAAGAGCTGTAGCAAATTTCAACTTTGTTGGCTCATCATACATCCGGTCTTAATTTTGTTAAATTTAAGATACAACTATGGAAAATTTCAAATTCACATCACACACTCACTAAAGACATAGAAGTAATTCATCTTGTCCTAACTTTGTTGAATTAAACAGAGAGTGATGGACAAGTTCAAAATTACTGGCCTATCATAAAAGAATCTAAAAATCCTTCTCACCTTAGTATGAAATATGTATTTAATAGTTTAATTTAACTGGCTCATCATAGAAAAATAACTCAACAATACCGTCTTAACTATCTGAAATATAACGCAGAGCAATGGTCTATAGCAAAATGTAAATAATGTTCATCATCATTATGAACAGATATCTGGTCTGATCATGAATGAAATCTTGATTTGACAAATGTGACACTTTTACCCTTTGTCATAGCAAACAATTTTAAGGATAAGTTTTTATCATCTAAATTCACCCATCAAAAAAATATTAAGTTTGCTAACAAATTACAAGCATTGCCTTACTTACTAAGTTTCATAATAAAAGACCAATACATATATATCAAAATGCTGATAAGTCATTAAATTGTTGTCACTGCACAGACCTTTTTGGTGGTCTCATTCACTCTCATAATTTCATGGCACTGAAAACTTCTTCTTTGTGTAAAAGAAAATATATAAAAGAAAAACAGTATGAATTCAACTGCACTACAGTGTGACTGGCGAAAATTGTCAAACTCACTCAAGAAATTTGAAAAAAATAGTTATCTCATAACACTGAATGGTACATGAGTATTTCTCATATTGACAGAGTTAACAACTATTCTCAGATTCAACATGGAATGATTGGGAAATGATCCATCATTGTTGTGTAAAAATGTACCACAAGCTTGTTACAGTAAAAGTTTGGTTTTGAAAAATAACAACAAAAAAAAAAGAACATTGATAGCTGCTTTTTCATTTGTCACAGAATGATTAAGAAGCTGTCGAAGAAATCTGGGGATAAATGACCACAAAAACATCAAATAATCAATATTGTATGATTGATATTGATTTTGATGGATAAAACAGATTCTATTAGATTCTGTGTTTCATACTGCACTAAAATAATCAGCTTTTGAATTATTAGTCTTGCAAATCTAGTTTTTGTAGAACTAAAATTTAATATTGCTAATTGTCATGATTAAGATATTTCTCTTTCCATTCATGGAGATTCCCAGGAATGATATCCTTAATGGAAATTACAGCACAAGAACACAATTCAGAACACAAGTTTCCAGTCTTGTTCTGTCTTGTTTACTTCCCAGAATTTTACAAAAATAAATTTAACTCTCAGTCTGTTCTATTCAGTAATTTAAGTTCATACTCCAGCTGTAATGAAGCAGTTGATACCAGGAAAAGGCTTAAATACTGTTCAAATGTAACTAAGTTCAAGTAACAGTAATAGTTCTGCACAATGGTCTTTTTAATCTTCATGAACAGTATATAAAACAATATGTACAACTCCAGATTTAACATTCATTTTGGGAGATGACACAATGTGAGAACAATGCCTTGAAGAAAATGATATACATGTACACCAATTTACATTCAACAAGTACATATTATGTGAACATGTAAATGGCCAAAGTTACTAGAAAATGTGACAGCAAAATAAAAGTCTACTAAACATTATTGCAAGCAATATTCATGACATCTCAACTCGAAGTAGAACAATATAAAAAGCATCAATCCTGCCTTGAAAAACACTAGAATCAGATATCATTATCTGAATATACAAATGGCCAGTGGCACTTAAAAATTTAATAGCAAAACATAACTTTTGAAAATGTTGCATACATATGTATAATATATGAACATCTCAAGTTCATTGAGAAGAATATTATACCATTCTAAAGTATCAATCCTGTCAGCAGTGGGACTCTGATCAGGTAAAAAACTGTTATATATATTGAGTCAAACATGAAAGATAATCCAAATGCATGCCTTAATTCTGGACATCTGAAGAATAAAACTTTACATTAGAGGCAAATTCTGAACATGATGCTTCAAATCAAGTGGAATGAGACGATTCAAGACATTACAAAATGTCCAATAATGATGATTAAGAGTACAACACAAATCAATGTGACAGAAAAGAAAGTTGACACATTTTGCAGGAAAAAATTAACAAGACTGAAAATTTTCTTACATCCTTGATTCAGACCTTGTGTGTCTGGTACATTGCAGTTACTGGAAGACATTTCTGCTCTAGAGGCATTATCTGAAACTGGCAAGTTTGCTACATTTCTTTGCCTTGTTTGAGCTAGAGTCATCTTTGAAGTGTCTCCAGTTGTTGAAGAGGGTGCTCCTGTGTTGTTTCCACAGGAGCCAACAACAGCATCAGAGGTATCTACATCGGCATTGTAGCTATCTGTCATTATGGACTGAGATGTATCTACTGCGCTGGTAGTGGAATACTGTATTTCTACTGAGGAGGTCATATAATCTGTCAGTCTAGGATCATTCCATTCTGATGGATTTGAAAGAGCAAAGCTTTCATTTTCAGGACATTCAAGGCTAGCAGAGGCATTTACACTTCTATGGAAATCCTCTGGATTTGAACGTTGTGTTGGTTTCTTTGTGTTAAAAGAATTCTCACTGGTGAGCACAGAACTACTTTTATGCAGTTCTGCACTGGCCAACTTATTAACTGTTTTGCTACAAATTTCAGTGGGAACCTTTCGATCTTGTGACTCCACTAGAGCCACTGGGCCACTTGTCTCATACTCCTGCTGCTGACTGATTGCTAGAGGACAAAGATTATCTTGAACATTACCAGCCTGTGTAGCACTTGGATGTTTCTGTTCTTCATGATGAGGATCACAATGGGACAAATCTTCATCATATTCTGTATCCTGTAAATTATCACTGTTGATATTGTTAAGGCAGGTCTTATTTCTACTAATATCAACACATTTAAATGCACTTTTTTCGTTAGCATTATCAGATTTATCTGAATCTGGAGGTAGGTCTCTTTCACAGTCATCTGGTAAGTCTCTGATCACTGTGGATTTTAATACAGTATTCTCATCAGACAAATTACTATAAAAATCCAATTTTTGAAGCTGCCATGCAGTGCTCGCTGCACAATTTTTTTCTAAGTCCTCTTGACATTGAGTGGCACCTGCCCCTGCTTCTGATTTTACGAACACAGGTTTTGGCCATGGTTTATCTGGAATTTCTTTGTGAACTTCTTTAGGAATAGTTTGTTCTGCAAGGTCTTCAATTCTGC
>JBCEWB010094419.1:17531-28471 GCA_039654565.1 Peronia peronii
TTTTGGCCATGGTTTATCTGGAATTTCTTTGTGAACTTCTTTAGGAATAGTTTGTTCTGCAAGGTCTTCAATTCTGCCTACACCATTTTCTGACAGAATACTTTCAATATCTGAGGTCTCTAAGAAAAATGATCCTGTTGACTCAATCATGGAAGAATTAACTTTTGATGAATCAACGCGCAAACTATCTGCATTACACATAAAATGCTGATTGTTCTTTTCACAAGATGCTTCAGGCAACTGACTACAATCATTTATTTTACATTCAGGATTTTGATCAAATGTTCGAAGTGACTGTATTTCTGCATCAGTTTTTATATTGTTCAGGTGACTTCTCTTCAGTACAACATGTCTGTTGTTTGACTGAACGCCATCAAGAACTTTACCACCTTCATAGTTTATGATTGAGGTAGGGCAATTTAAATTATTAAAGGTGTCAGAGCCATCATTTGATCTATCCAAATGTACATGTTTCTCTGTTTCAGTTTTACTATCATCACATACATTCACAGTAACATCTAATTTCACTTTGGGATCAATCCCACCAACTGCACCCAAAGCAGCAATGGTGGAATCTTCTTGTAAATTGTCACCATTTGAAGACTTATCATTTACATTGTTGTCATCACTTCCTTCCTGCTCTTGGTTCTCTAGGTCTCCTGTTGGGAATGAGGTAACTGCTTCACCATGGGCATTTTCATCTATGCTGCTGTCCCCCTGCAACTCCTTGGGCTGAAATAAGGCTATCAGTTTATGCTGCATTTGGTCAAGTTCTGGATCATGTTCTGTAACTGGATCTTGTTGACTTACTGAAAGTAAAATATATACACTAGGACACGCATAGAGAAATACATATTTGTGCAAAGTAAAGACTGAAGCTAGCAAATTTCTCAGTATCCTTAGTTAGTGCCATCAGAGCACCCAAGTCTGAATACTATTATCCTTGTGATGAAAACTTTGTGCTGAACATACTTGAAATTTTCTTAATGAGAAAATGTGTTTTTGGAAAGATTCTTATTGATAAAGGTTAGCATACATATAAAAAGCTCAGACAGGAAATGCAATCATATTTCACAGAACAGAACACAAAAATGAAGTAGTAAGGCCAAACTGAGTATACTATTTCTTCATCATTAAATAAAGATAAACTGTTTAATTTGATACCAAGATATCATATGGTCAATTTTAATTGTTGCTGTATATTAGGCAACTGATCTTGAAACTTCAGCTAATGTAGCCTCAATTATAATGTTATCCCCAACTTTGCTAATCACAAATTTGCCATATTGTCAAGAAGTAAAAATGTCACAAGAGCTGACATGCAGTTTATTTTGTTCATGGTCTTAAAGTTGTCTGTGAAATCATGCCTTGGCTGTACCCCATGCATTTGTTGCAGATAATATGGGACATTGAAGAGCTGCCAGAAAACAAATGTCGGTTCAGGAGTGTTACAATTAAAATGAACTACTGAATCTGCTTTACGACAAAATTAAAGAGGAAAAAAAAAAGGTGAATTGTGTGAACCTTACTTCACCGAAATTTGGGAAGACTACTGCAACACAAGATTTCAATTCTAGTTGATTTGGCTACAAATTAACTTATTAAGGTTAGGGATCTAAGGCTTTCTTAACATCTAACTCAACAATAATCTGAAAACCATAATTTTAATCTCTTCAAGCAAAAAGAAGAAATCTTTGCGATCTTGGCTGCAAAGGTGTTTCCCAGACCTAAACAAATCTTGAGATTTGAAACAGCCTTCTGGTTGCTCATTAAATATTAAAACAATATCTCCAGAATAAACGTCTTATTATAAGTACCTGGTGGGTTTGGCTCTCTTGATGATCTAGGCCTGATGTGCTGTATGTCATATTTCATAAGACCTACATTGAAGACATACACAAAATTGTTCACAAAGGTGTTCAAAAAAATGTTTATGTTCAATTACTTTCTAACCAACTGGAATAATTAATTTTACTCAACAGACCTAAAACCATATATACAAAAGGTTCTATGGCTGTAACCTACCTGATGAAGCACACCAACTTTATGAAATACATAGATTCTTGGTAATCTAAAGTCATTCGCCTGCAAATCTCAACTTTCTTAACATCTTACTGCATGAGAAGCCTATTAATTGTCTTTTCTCTGTTTCTAAGGAAAGTGAATGGGCAAAATCATCACAAGTATACTCCAACATTGTTTCCTGGCTATGGTTAAGAGCTAGCAAATAAAAGACTGATAAAAGGAGACATAGGATTTATTTGTTTTATCAGTTAGTATTGCTAGCTTCAGTGAGAAGGCTGAATGTTCTTAATATTGGGAATAAGATACTATATTGATAAAGATAATGTCTAATCTCAGGTGACAAGAATGAAGAAGTTTTGGTTATGATTGGAAACCATCCACATATAACCCAACATATCTCTCAATAGACTGATTTCAATGATTCAAAGGAATGCTTCTGTGGAAAAAATATGTTAATTCATTGTAATAATAATTCCTCTGGTTCAGAAAGCTAGGTTTTATGAAAATAACTAGCTTAGACTTATAATGTAAGAATAAGCTGGTTACATGTGCACTGAGGTAAAAAGTGAAAAGCCAGTCATAGAGAAATCCAATTTACCATCTCTCACAATTCTTGCTAATTGAGGAACGCAGTCTTCATGCTCACAAAATGCAAGAAATTTGTTGGGAAAGTCATCAATCCTTGTGATGTAATCAAAAAGTATGGTGTTAGCTTCAAAACTCCCGTCACTAATAAATCGTTTCATAACTCGCTCCTGAAGAAAAGAAGAGCAACATTACAAGACATGCATCTGTCAAATTAGAACTAATTCACATTACTTGCTTACATTAGATTCCTAAAAGAGAATAACTATTTTTGTGCCTAATAATTCTCGTCTTCTTCTAATAGCTGTCTGAATGTATGTGTCATGACAATAGCAATTGATGCTTTCATTATCTCTGAAATCTATTCTTTTGAACTTTGCTTACAATAATTTGAATCTCAGGCCTTCTGCATTAGGCTACATTGGTTGCCAAAATGTTCATGGTTGCTGTAAACATAAGTAAATCACAAAAGAAAAAAACAAATGAGTAAAGAAAGAAATGGAAAAAAACAACAACACACAAACACACATTAGAAGAAATGTAAAATGGATTCCATTACAGATAAAAAAAGCTCTTGAGATGGGATCATTGAAAAAATATTTCAATTCCTATGGATCTTTTATATTAAAAAAAAAAAAAAAAATCTTTTTTCACATAACGGAGCTATACAAATCTCAATGGAAAGATGAAAAAAAAACCAACAAAACAGCATCAACAACAACAAAAACAAAACAAAACAAACCCTTTGATGTTCATGTAGATTTGGAAACCCTTGAGCGAACAATACTGTATCAAGATGTCTGATAAATTCCAGCCGTTTTCCGTTTAGTGTCCTTTGCATCCATCTATCTCGATCCATAATAAACGAGTAGCTGACCCTGAGCTTCGGCAACGAATGTCTGTTGGCACTCTTCAGTGAAATAATATAGATGTACAATTTTGTTTCGATTTTTTAAATAAAAATATTTGAGATTGACTAGATTTAAACGACATCTGTCAGAATTAGCAACAGGCTACCATACTACTTTTCCACGAAATATCAATTTAACTAATGATACACGTCTTGCAGAAGATACACTATAGTGAGTCATGGAAAAAGATTTAAACTGGACACAGTAACTTTCTGAAATCATGAACAGGTGATCTGTAATAGATCTACATGTTTTTTTTAAAAAAGACATTTTTGCTTTCTACCGAAACTGAAAGATGATCTAATTCTAAAATTAGTCTTGGGGTTTTCAAGACATCATTACCAGATTTTTTTTGCATATTACGTAGCCTACGTTACTTTCATGATAAGCCATTCTGCAGAAACTATATTTTATACGCTTTGGAGAAAGACAGAGGGAGGGAGAAGGTGAGAGTGTCTGAGTGATAACGAGAGAGAAACGGGCATGGGTTTGGGGCCATAAAAATGACTTGTAAATCAATGCTTTGTGCACCAGCATACAGGAACAATCTAGATCTGAGCTAGATTTTGGCCATCAGGCGGAAAAGGAGGCGGTTTTAGTAGTTACATTTCATTCACCCCTTTACATCCCCATTTCTTGCTTTGATTTAACTTGATCTTGGTGCCAGTTATTGTGACTGTAGCCGATGTACTCTTAGATTATTATTTTCAGAGTACTGCTAAGTGTCAGTAGTGAAGATTGAATCTATATCTATCAGTCAGCTGACTGCACAACGCAAAACTAAAGCTATAGATCTAGAGCGCTCTTCATCATTAGGAGGAAAGTTAATGATAACTATCTCTGGGCCATTCAAGCAGATATATCGCTGCGTGGACAAATTAGATTATTTTGTTGATAATGACTTCATCGTATTCGAGTCTTTTATTCTCAAAATGATGGATTCGTCATATTTAATACAACAGCAGTGGCACTGTTGACCCAAGGTAAAATATGGATGACAGTGCCTGGAAACTTTGATCGTGGACTGTAGCTACAGAACTAGAATCTAGATCTAGATTAGATCTAGATCTAGACTAAGTAAGATCAAGGTGATCAAGTAGATTTTTGATGAAGTTCACTTGACTTGCGCTGTGCGTTAGAAAATTTTTGATCTAGATCTAGATAGATATCTAGATCTAGAGCTAGACTAGATCTAGATCTAAATTCTAGTCGAGATCTACTGTTCACTCAAATTCCGATGGTTAAGTAGATCTAGAGTCTAGCTAGATCTAGATTTATCAAGGCATAGATTTGGCACCACCGTCTCACCACGGTCCCTTAGGCGACCCGGCACATATCGATTACTGTAAAATGAACTAAGCCACTTAAGTTTGGCTTATTGATGACAATGAATGATGATGACCCATTGAATTTGCATTCTCTTGAAGGTGTAGGTCTAGATCTAGAGTCTTGAACATGTTTATCAGGAGTCTTTACTTAGATCTAGATCTAAATCCACTTGAATTTTGGCACTACCGTCAGAGTGTGGTCCCTCCGGCGACCTGGCACATATCGATTACTGTAAAATGAACTAGTGCCTATATTGATACTGTGATTATTGCCTCGATGGTATGCACAGCCAAGGGTCCCAGCAGGTTAGGGCCAGGGATTGGTCAAGTTCATCTTACAGTGTAACTTACAGTAATCGATATGTGCCAGGTCGCCGGAGGGACCGCACTCAGACAGTAGTGCCTGAATTTTTTTGTCGTGACAGATTCACATGGCATAGAAAATGCAAGGAGTAGATCTAGATCTAGTAATTGTTGAATATCAAGATTAAGGTAATAGATCTAGATCTAACTAAATGAACATCAGTGTATGATCTTCCAGTCAGTCATTACATGGCTTCTTTCTGCTGATCATAACACACGACTAAAGTTTTCTGTAGACATAGCAGTTCAGCTCAGACAGTTTGCAAAAAAAATGTGCGTGTTTCTGGTTCACAGTGAATAAAAAGGTTGGATAAACCCAGAAGTCTGCTATTTCTACCTTAACCTGTAACCTGCGCCAATGGTAGACCCTATTTATACAGCAGGTAAAACAAAGCTCTCTATGATGCTCGTATCATATTTATACATAGAGAGCTACACTGTGATATTTCTCACCATGTCACTTAAATTTGGGGTTTATTGGCGTCAGTTTTGTCAAAATGTTGTATAGTAGGCATGTGCAGCTCAGTAGACACTCCTTCAAGAGGTTAAAGGAAACTGTCTAGTAGTGAGAAATTCCAAACTCAAAGATGAAATCCTCTTAGACAGAACAGATGAACAACAATGAAAGGCTGCACGGCCCACTCAAATCCTCTCAAATGGTCTGAAGTCTACAATCAAAAGAAACGATAATACTGGAGGAGAGTGTCAAATCGTCTCTTTGTATTGTTATACCATAATATTATTGAATAATAATGCAAACTCCCCCAACCACTTGATCCACTCAGTAAATTTTGCATTGACCAGTGACCAAACTATGAAGAGTAGAAGTACGATATAATTAACATGAATGAAAACTAAAGATGTATGATCTATTACTTTGCATGATAACTGTTGTACTCTCATTCTATGCCATTATTAGACCACTCATTTCTTTGTAGTCAGTGCTGCCCTGTCAAGGCTGGCATATTTGATCTATGCAATTCATACTGAGATTCTGTAACATGAACGTAAATACACCCCTTATAGCCCTTAGGCTAGGTCGCAATTTTAAAGTTAAGTTTAAGATGTGGATTATCCATACAAGAATACAAAATCATCTTATGCAAATGAAGAATTTAATCTATGCTGGAAATGTGGATAATATGGGATAGTTCATATATTGGTCAATTGTTCTGTAATCATTGCAAGAAGGGAAGACAGCCACCACAAAGTTGAAGCACCACAAGACTTGTGAGTTGATATATCAGCCGAGGTATAGAAACTAGGAGGCAGCATTCTTCTTGAGAAGCTTACTAATCTGTTTACAGTTTATTGGGAGAGACAGCTTATGCCACAGGATCTCTAGGATGCAATTATTGTCTCCCTGTACAAGAGTAAGGGAGAAATCAAACTGCTTAAACTACAGATGTGTCATATTGCTGCCCATTGCAGGAAAGGTACTTGCAAGAGTCATCCTGGACAGAGTCATTCCCACAGTGGGCTGAAGAGAATCTTCTAGAAAGCCAGTTGCTGCTTCAGAATCAGTTGAGGAACAGCAGACATGATTTTGCACCAAATCCAGGAAAATTGCAATGCTGAACTGACCCATTCCCTAGTGAGAATGGGGACAAGCAAGGTTGTTCTTGCTCCCCCACTTTTTGCCATCTTCTAAAGTATAATGTTGAGGAGGCCAAGGATGGTCTTACGGAAGATATCTAGATACAGTTCTGGATAGATGGAAATGCATTTAATCTTCTGTCTCACATGAAGACACTAGAAAAGCTGATTTATGAACTGCTTTTTGTAGACATCGAGCACTTCTTGCCTGTGGGGGAGGAAGCACTGCAGAGAGTTGTCAACCACTTCACCCTCGGCCTCAAAAATATGAACCATCACCTAGATGACATCCCATTTAGGACTGACAGAACACTGCCGAGAACATAGACAGCAAAAAGGCAGTAACAATGTTAATCACTAAGGCCTTCGAGACCTCCAGAGGAGGAACAGTAGAGGACAAGTGCAGGTGAAGGAAAGCTACAACTGCCCAGAGCCCACCTGTCCAGGAACACCTATATGTGATCAAAATTTGTATGCAGGTGTGTTGCTTGATGGTTAGCCTACAGAGAGTGTGCTACCAGTGATTTTCTTCTCATTGATCCTTGGACATGAGGAACCAGCCATCATTACCACTGTTCAATGAAGAAATCATGATTATGATAATGAAGTACATATGTTTCTAGCAGAATGAGTGTAAAATGACCTCATCTAAGTGATATAAACTTTTTCTGAAAGTATTTTTAAAAAATGTTGATGCCAGTTAGCTGTTTACAAGCACTCAGAATTTAGTTTTCTTCATGCATAGTCTGTTTCAATATACTACTCAGTACAAATTTTATTCTATCTTATTCTTCATATTTTAAAGATGATATCACGCTGTTTCATTTCAGAGGTTCCCTGTCACTTCAAGCAAGTCTAATGAGGAGGAGAGATATTTGTTGGGATTTGAACATCACCTGAGTCATTTCACATGGCTTCCTTTCTCATTGATAGACATTCACCCATTCGGTCAGGGATTGCTCCAAAGTTGCGCCACAGGTCACGTCATTCTGAATCAGAAAGCAATGAAAACCCATCTTTGTCACTAAGTCATGACGATTTATCATCCAGCAATATTAGGTATAGTCCTAATGCAGGAAATACTGGCACTAGTGACACTCAAGATGATTCAGACAAACAAACTACCAAAAGTAAGTTCTGTTGTCAATGCTTTCCTTTTTTAACATAAAAGATGAAAGAAGTTAAACATTGGATCAGAATTTATATTTGGTTATCGTGAGCATTTGTCTATGAAAATGTGTATTTTATCCAAGGGGTAAGCCTGGTACAACGATTAGGCACTTGCTGGTCTGCCAAGTCAAGCCATAGAGTCTGGTTAGTATCTAAATGGGTGATTGTTTGGTAACACTTCATGTGCTGACCTTTCAAGCAGATGGAACTCATTGCGTTTTGCTTGATGAGCAGTTTTCCTAACAATAAGGAAAGAGCCTAATTGAAATCTCCTCAGAGACAAATATACATTGGCAGGTCCAGCCTTCTAAGACATATTGCATAATGAGTACACCGAAAAGTAGCATCATACCTATCCCATCATATCAGTTGCAGCTTGTTTTCCACTATCTGTACCGTATCATCCATTTCCCATGAGATTGGCTATGAAAAATGTGTTCCTGGAGAATGAACATAGATGAACTATAGCTAGGAAAACATTCTAATTGCTATTTGGATCTTAAGGAAACTGAATCAGTCAGTGATAACAAAAAACCTCGTGCATTCTATTTTGTAGGATTAAAAAAAGCAATTTTGATGTTCTGTGTATGGGCAGGGTTAAGGTATATTATTTTACTTGATTCCTTTTTTGTTACTTGATTTTTAAATTTTTTTTTTAAGGTAAATCCATGCTGAGTTATTTTATGACTGAGCTGACTAGGGATTATAAGCTGGAAGGAGATGCCTCAGAATTTGTGGAACGAAGAGATCGAGTTTACACCTCTGTCAACACACCTAAAAATTTAGAAAAGGTAAATCTCTAACCCTATTTGATTGTTCAGTAGTTAAAGTGAAATATGTGGCCATCCTACAATCTTACTAATTTTTTTTTTTTTTTTTTTACAAACTGTCAGAGTTTGATATAGATAGCCAAAGTTGTTCCACATAGTCCTATTTCCAAAGGAAGTGAACTGATTATTTTGTGTTGTCACATATATATATCTGTGTGTGTGTGTGTGTGTATATATGAAGCAAAGAGGATAGGAAGAAAATTTGCAGCCCAGGCAGACAGATCAACGTCAGACTTCATCTGTGTCTTCTGCCACAGAGATTGCCACTCCCACATCGGACTGGCCAGCCACACCAGATGCAAAACCAGAAAAAAACACCCAGAGCGCAACTCCACATTCTTCCGAAACAGAAGGATGCCTACCATATATATGGCGGATTCCATAGAGCAGATTTGGCCATTTACTTTTTCAGGGCAAAAAAGGGTCAAAATTCAAAAAAAAAAATTGCTCTAAGGGGTCATTTAGGGTATCATTTTAAAGAGTGTGCAAAGCCCTTCAAGAAAATGTACAGTTTTTGGGCTAAAGATTCTTTGTTACCTGGTAAGAGGCAAAAGAGTTACCACCTCCTGTCATTCATGGCAAAATCCTAAACTGTCGAGGAGAGTCAGTTTTCAGCCTCCAAACACATAATTAAAATATTTAATAACTAGAACTAATCTAAATCATAGATAGTAAACAAAAACAACACAAAATATGAATATTGTAGACCATTTATTTCTCAAATTTAAAAGGAAAAACAAAATTTCATTATTATTATTTTTTTTTGTATTAGTTTTTTTGTTTTGTTTTGTGTGTATGTGTGTATATGTCAACATTTATGGCAAGCGTTTTTCATACAGAACATGGCCTCTGGCATTCATTGTGGGGGGGGGGGGGACTGAATATTCCTTCAGTGATAATTTTCTGGTATGTCGCGAAGCATCAGCCAGACCCTGTGCCCCTGTGTGTATGTTCCAGCTGGTTGCTGTACATTACAAATATTTTTTTTAAAAAGTCTGTCTCAGTTTATCAGTTGCCAGCACGACCAGAAATATTATTTGTTACAATCACTTCACTATAAAACTATTCTACATCATTAAATGTGTTGCTTGAAAATGATATATTATTTGTCTACAAAAACATATCCTGTTCAAGAGATCTCAAAATGTTCAGATCGCTTTATAAGAGTTTCTAAGATTGAACAGAACATCAGTTCCAGCTGCTTTGTCATGAAAAGATTGTTGAGTGATTGCAAGACCAGAAGCCTTCTTCAGCCTCTCTTGTCTTCTTGATGGGATTCATCCCTCAGAGTTGGTTCCATTCAGCAACTGTAGGGTATTTGATACTTTAAATGGAAAAAATAATAGCAATACATTTACAAAGTAAAATCACGTGACTCAGTAACTTCTTAGTAGTGTACCTGAACAAAAACTGTAAATATTTCTAAACTTGCTAATCATTTGATACAAATACATACTTTGTAAAGGTAGACTCCACTTGCACTTCATGATATTATATATAGATAGATCTCTATATAATGTATTGTACACACAAATATATATAGGCCTATACACATACATGACGTAGGCTAATTTTAATTATCTTTTTAAAAAAAAAAAAAATAAAGATTAACTTGGGCAACAAGATAAAATACCCAGGGGTTTATTTTTCCTAAATATTCCTCTCCAGATCTAGTGTAGATCTAATATCAGAGTCCAAGGCCCTTGCAGACCTACAGTAATCAGTTTTACTCCTGAGGTTATTCAAAAAGGAAAAATTCTTGTGTTGTCATCAACAACAAGCAGATGGGTAATCCCAACTAATGCCTCTATACACTGCTGTGCCCTTAACATACATTGGATCTTTACTTGGGTAAAATCGATCGTGTTGACTTCAAATTGTATTGGTGACCCAAATATACTCCTAAAACCAATATTTTTTCAAAACTTCATGATAGATTGACACATGTTTGAGCACGAGACTGAGTTTTGTCAGCTGAAAACAATACAGCCAGGCAGCAATTGACATTTTTCCACTATGCATATTGTGCGTGTGGCTCGATATTCGGGCTCGATGTGTTCCTGACACGCTTTTTGTTTTAATCAGTTACAAGAAATATGCAAATGAAATGAAAACAGATCTAATTTTTATCA
>JBCEWB010094431.1:0-12344 GCA_039654565.1 Peronia peronii
GAGGTTAATGACTCCCCTACCCGATGTATTAGCCGTTACATTGTAATCGCTGAATTCAGAATTTAAAATGGCTGTACGAGCAAGGTCTGTTGAAGAGAGTGCATCTATTTCCTCATTCGGACTTGCCACATTTTTAATGGAGCTCACCAACCAGGCCGGACCAAATCTGGAAGGATTTGGCAAGTCAATTTCCTGACCTGCCTGACCCAGAATGAAATATTTGGTATTCAGCCTGGGTGTTTAGGCCATCTGCACCAATGTTTTTCAAAGCTATAATTGTTCTATATAGTCTAACAAAATAAAAACCACATGTGTGAGCAGGCTGGCTTATTAAGGTAGTGCTTTTCCAAACTCTTTGTGGTCACGCTTTTGCATATGTTGAGATCGAAATCCATGAAAATGTGATGTTTCTTTCTCTGCCCTTTCTCTGAATGTCACAATAAACATCTGGAATTACAAAATGAGGGTCTCACATTTAGAATTCCCTCTCTTGCTCTATCTTGTCTTATGCATAGCAAACTTACGACTTCTCAAAACTGGCTAGGAAGAGAATTCAGCACCACAAGGTAGAAAGATAATGAGTGGACTGGTTCGTCAATGGTATACATCATTTTGAATTTAATTTGAGCACGTTCTACAGTAATTGATATTTCAAATATATGGCAGCAATGATATAATCCATTCTCCGAAAGTAAAAACAAACAATATAAATGAGAGATTTCTTTGCACTGGAAAAGAAAAGTGTTTCGCGGTGATATAATACTCTTCCTCTGAATGTCCGAAATATTTTAAATATTACAAATGAGGGATTTCCATCGTTTGATCAGGAATACTATATGGTATTGATTATATCTTTCCTGTCAAATCCGTTAACAGTACAAGTTCGGATTTCTAGCTTTTAAAAAGAAAAATATGGCAGCAATTGCATACCAAACATTTATCAAAATAAAAGAAAGGGAATTTCCAACTTTTGAAAAGAACGCATGGCAGTCATACTGTCTCTTCTATGAATGCCACACAATATAATTAACATTGGAAAGGAGGGGTTTCTAGTTTTAAAAACAATGACAATGTTTGCGTCCAATATGTGAATGTCACTCAGAATATTCAACACACAACAATAATTTCTTTGCATGTGAAAAGAAAAATGTATGGCAACGCTTATTACATCTCCTCTCTGGCGTGAATGTCGAACCAAACAATACACAGGAGAGATTTCTCTATCATTTGAAAAGTGTTGGGAAGAGAATATCCCTTCTCTGAATATTAAACCATGCATTTAACAATACAGAGAAGGATTTTTTCTGGCATTTGGAAAGTTATGGGCAGAGAATATCCTGTCTCTGAATGTCAAATCAAACGTTTAATAATATTAAGAAATGATTTTTTAGCATTTGAAAAGTATGTGGCAGAGATGTATCCTTTGGCAGAGACCAAAATTTATACAAAGGATGGAATTTTTTAGCGCTTGAAAAGAATATGGCAGAATTTAATATCCCCCCTCTGAATATTAACCATTTAATAGTACGAAGAAGGAATTTTTCTAGCATTTGAAAAGTTTTGGGCAGAGAATATCCCTTCTGTAAATGTCAAACCAAACATTTAACAATATAAAGGAAGGATTTTCCTACAATATATGGCATGAGATTTATCCTGCCTCAGGGTGTTAAAACAGTTAATTACAAAAGAGGGATTTTTCTGGCACTTGAAAAATATGTAGCAGAGATTAATATCCCTTCTCTGAATGTTAAATAAACATTTAACGATACAGAGGAGGAATTTTTCTAGCACAGAGCCACGGCCAAGTGGACAAATATTTTCAAATTCAGGAGGTTGAAAAGAATCTTACCAAAGTTAAAAAATCTTACCTAGTGAACTGACTCTCTCTCTCTCTTTTAATTTTATCGTTAAGATCCACCCGTCTCATTTCTCATTCCTCAGCTGTCGAACCTGCATTCAACAACGCCAAGACAGGAATTTCGCCCAGACTAAATAAAACAAATCTAAATGCCCCTGCTTTTCACTATTTAATTATTGACTGTTGCTGGAAATCCGCGAAGAATTGCTCCAATGACGTTTTCAAACTTTCAATGAATTCAACACCAAAAAATACAATGTGTACAGCTTATCTGACTGCGCCTAACAGCAGTATGTCTTTCTGAAGGAAACAGAAGAACTGATACTCGTGATGTCATCACATTTAAGAATATGAAATCACAAAATATGCTTGCCATATAGGGCCTCCTCATACTGGGATCCATAGCTCAGATTTTTTCACTGCATGAGGACAAATGTACCGTTTCTCATCAACGCTTCCTAAGAGGTCAAGAAGGCTTCATTGAAGAAAGGACGGTGAAGGCGAGTAAACAGGGTTGGTAATGCAGAAAGGGAGGACGATTTATGTGGACTGAGTTTATATCTACTGGGATATTTTATTATGACTATTACGGCTGACTACATTGAGCCAAACATGGTATCAGTGACGTTCAGGAGGACAGATGGAGGAAGTGAGTAAGGGAACGGATTAGTAATGTTGAGAGAGGAGATAAACCCTTCCCAGATCGTTTGTAAGCGCGGTCAATGCCTGTATAATTCTGTGCCTTTTCTCTAACACGGCATAAAAGAGTACAAAAGGGAGAGTTCTAGCAAGGAATTTAAAGTGACCCCTCACAGGGTATTATTGTCAAGTGCTGCCTGAACCAAATGCTTCAAAAATATAGCATTGCATTCCTCCGGGACGTCCCACGAGACGATTAGTGATATTAACACCGGGTAAGAGTACCCAATTTTGCTTTAAGAAGATCACCCTTCGGCAATTTGACAAAACATTCCTTCATTATGAGATAGTATTATGTCACCATCTGATGCAGAGAGAAACAGAGAAATACAAAATGAATATGAACATTGCTGTTCAAGGACTGCCAGCAAACAAATCCCATGGAATTCACTGCCTACAGAAATGATGTCCAATAGCTCATCATACTTCTCATGAAGAAACAAAGCACATAAGATGTTAACAATACAAATTCTGCTGTACATCATTCCTCTGAAGTGAACGTTCACCACGCCGACCTGACAAGCCGAGAACATTTTGACATGAAGACAATTTTTTCAGCAAAACTTTTCTTTGCACATACTTTTCATATATAACAGGGAAAGGCCCAAATCGAACTTAAAGCCAAATTCTTTTGATTTCTTCAAATTCAAATTATTTTCACAGAAAAGTATCTCAACTCCATATGTTTTTATAACCGTTTGCATCATCCTTTCTATGCCAATTATATCTCATTAAAGCAACTTTGTCTCAAACCAAATGTAATTTTGTCTGTTAGTGGTGGCAATTAGGCTTTCAAAAGTCCAAGTGAACATAACAGCAAGAAGAAAAATACATCAGGAAGAGAAAAGAGGATTCTTGAAATTCAATGAACTTTGGGATTGTATGAATCCGCAGCATAGCTTTAAATTACATCAGGCCAGTTTCCTGTAATTTGGAATCATTTTTAACTGTCATATAAGGCTTGTGTGGAATATTAAAGCTTATGGTGGATTGGCTTAAACTAACAGTACTTGCATGTAGCAACTCATTGTTTGCTAAACAAAAACACTATTTTTAGCCAATCACAAACAAAACCAAACCAACATTTATTTTTGAAGGCTGTGCTTTTGCTAACAAAAAGAATGTCCTTTTTTGCCAAAGGGAAGGGGGCAGCAGATCCAAAGATTTCAGATCTACTTCCCATACTGGTGCATGACAACCAAGGATGGGCACGTCGACTGTTACAGTCCACGTAGATTTCATAACAGTGAAAATAAAAGGACAATAACCATTAACTATTTATATAAAATATTAAGTATTTGAAGGTCGGGGACATGGCCGAAGAATCTTTGCTCGCACATAGATTAATTTATATATGATGTAACCATGACTGAATGCTCATTCCTCAAGAGCAGCTCCCGTCCATGGGCAGAGCTTGTACTCAGGTCATCTAGGGGAGAGGTGGGGAGGGAGAAATCCCTCGATCTCGAAATACCTCACTACCAATACCTGACATTTTGGTATTGTTAAGCGGCTCACAGCACGACTGCGTTTTTATTGTGCTAAACACAGTATTTATTATGTTCTCGAATTAAAAAGGAGTAGGCCTAATACTATTACCAATTCAAAGCTTGAGAAAATTTTGAGTTACGGTTTTAAAAAGTTTTCCTATGTTTAGTTATCAGATGTTCTTGAGGAGCAGTGGGAATCCAGCATTGTCTCATCTATCACAGCATGTAAATTCACTGGATGCAGATGTTGGACAATTTCTCATCTAGATACTGGCGTGCTTTAAGTAAAGGATAATGGAATATTTCAGTAACCAGATCCCTTCAATTCAAATTACTTGATTACATTGTTACGAAGGAAAGAAAAAAGTTTGATACTGATGATTGTTTAGCTCAGCTGAAAGAAAAGCTAGCATATGGTAGACAACCAAAAGAAAGACGGGAAAACCATGTCTAATAAAGGAAATGATTTGGCATGACATTTCTTATACCAATGCTTTATTGCTATGCATGATCAACATTTAATCGATTTCAATAGCGTAATTCACATTATCACAGTACCCTTAGGCAGCTGTTATTGTACAGTCTGTGTACATATCAAAAACAAAATTGGCCAACCCTTATGCTTTCTTATATAAAACTAAGAGTTGCCAAATGCATACCTTATGATTAATTGTAAAGTTAAATGGTTCATGTGAATCGTTATTTGGCGAGTTGCAGTTCTGCGTAATTTTGGGTGATTTGAGAAACCAGGAGATGTTTGCAGTTTTAAGCAAAAATTTTACTGCATAATGACAAGATCAATTACACCAAACATCCTGGTAGTTTGGTTAGTAACTAATTAGTAGCGCCAATAACGGGGAAAAAAGAGAGTTCCATATGCTCGGAGATAGTTTATATTTTTTGGTTAAAATTGAGGTTAATATTTAGGTTGCAGATCCATTCCCGAGCATATGAAATGTTATCTCATGAAAGGACTTACATCGTCTTTGCCTTGGGTGCGAGGGGCTGTTCTCTCCGCCCTTAGTAACTGTCGCCACGAGTTTCCACGATGTATGTTGGCTTGGATTTCTCACCTTACGTCATGACAACATGCCGCTATAAGCTTGTGGAGGGGTGAACAATGTCCTTGAGTTGAACTTTGTGAGAAGATATGATATTCCACCCAGTTCTTCAGGCTGTGGTAGGATGAAGCCCTCAGCGTCCGGGGAGATGGTCTGGCTTTAGTTTTCACACTGAATATGGAATGCCTTCAGTCTTCAGAGATGGTTTGTATTTGATGACCACTGAAAAAATAAGTGCCGCTATCATGTATAATAAACAACATAAAAGTAAAATTAGAGACGTACGTTTTGTACTAGATGGGATTTTGTTAAAGTGAAAACGTTGAAAGACTAATTATTGATTTGCCAGAAAATTACTACATTATGAGCACATGTTTCTTGCTGCTCTATTAATGGAAAGAAATCCAACCACAATTTGGCTCATTCTAGATTTCAGCTTCACAAAGTTCTTTCAAAAACTGGAACTCCCGGCAGAAAGTTATGCAGGGACTCAAAGAACGATGCTAATATTGCAATTTACCTTGTTCGATTGATATCTTGAGAAGAATGTGGTCTCCAAAATGTGCTACGTATGCCCAATTCCTCATCATTCGAACTGGCGCTTCTCTCTGTTCCTGTTGTTAAATATATCGACCATCTGAGCATTTAGCTGTTGTCTCACGCAGTGGAGAAAAGGCCGGCTGCTCTTAACTTACTGCTTTATATATGATCGTCATCGTTTGAACTTGCTGACTCGTCACTGTTACTCACGTGTTTTGGTAACTTTTTTTTCCTTATTACCGTCACCTCATTAATTTTACTGAAGACTTTCTGAATGAAACTGAAGGGAAGGTGGCTATGTAGCCAGACTGTGACGCGACTTTTTGGCCCTGACGTACAGTTTAGATTAGAAAGAGATATGCGCTGCCTTAGCTGTATGGTTACATTTATATCTGGATTTGTTTAATCTTGTACAATCTAATTTGTAAGCTTAGAATCTAAAGCCGATTATCCAGAACCTAAAAAGCTAGATGAAATCTAGATCTGCTATTTTGATTTGTTTACACAAATCTTGACCCTAACTCTAACCTTAATTTCAGAAAAGAGGCCGTCAAACCTCGATGTCCTATCTGATGTCCATTGTAGAATGAAATGATTTGATAGTCAAGTGACCATTCTGGACCATTTTTCAACCCGCAGATACACCAGAAGTGACAGTGTGTTTGAATTTGCAGGGATGATGGGGAGTGATGAGGCGGTAAAACTGGCGGCATTAACCAGGATTTGCATGAGGATTCCACGGGAAGAATAGGTCTAGTCATAGATCATGTCTCTGTTCTTTGACTAGTTCCATTTCCTTCTCCCTATAAACATAAATTTCAAAAAATGAAAACGGTCACACTGTAGAAGCTTATTCATTTCTAAATTCTTACTAGAAACTATGAGTCTTAAAATTTTAACATGAAGATTTCTCTGAATCCTTTACTAGTGATTATTTTCGTTCTTGCCATGAACTTCATATAATAATATCTTTTGTTAATCTTTCGGGTCGGCACTTCATTTTATTTTCCGAATGGCATATTTGAAAAAAAAAACAAAGTATCTCGAAATGGAAAATGATCACATAGCCTATATTGAAAAAGATCCGCCAGCGTTAAGTTCAAACGGCGTTCAACCGTCCCCTCGTCGCTCCCCTTCTGTCATTCTAAATCACTTTGTTTAACTCTCTCTCACACACACACACACACACACACACACTCACTCACTGTCTGATTTGTCTTTCTCGCTAGGTCTCTCTTTCTCCTTTCACTCTCTATCTTTATGAGACAACATTATCATCCCTCCACTCTCTCTCTCTCTCTTTCTCTCTCTCTCTCTCTCTCTCTCTGTCTCTGTCTCCGCTTGGAAACACAACAACAATCAGCTCCTCCTCTCTTTCTCTCTCCTTTTCGGTTTTCTGACTCTCACCGTCTCTCTCTATCCCATTGGCTGTGGGTGGTTCATGATTCACAAAGGATGGCAAACATTTTTTCAAACGCTGTTACTCTTGACTTCCATTATGATCCCCGTAACCTCTCTCCCCCAAATCACACACACACACACATTAAAAGCACAGGATGTTTTGAGTGACAGCGATGTAAACTTCTTATCCACGGATTTTCCACTCGAAACCAGCAGCATCTTCGAATCCGAAAAAAATCGCACTTATTTAACTAAGAGAGTGGAAATACGGAGGCTGTCCGGAAATTAATAAGAAAATAGCCATATAGTGGCCATAACCCTGATCAATACTTTTAAAATCAGGGAATTAAAGCATTTTATTCAGACAAATATCAGCACCAGTGTTAAACGTATTCTAAGCTTATCATTATGTGAAATTAAAAATGGTGACCCTCATTGCAGAATGGCCAAAGGTAGGGGTGAGGGGGTTGTGCGATTTTTGCATGCAAAAGGAAAAAAATCCTATCGAAATCCCAAATGAAATTGTTACCATAAATGGCAAGAATGCAATTACTAAGAGTCAGATACATCATTGGTGTACTGTACTCAAGACAGGCCGTACTAATCGGAAGATGAATCTCGCCCTGGGCTCCCACAATCTTCAAGACATGCACAAAACGTTGCTCGCGTTGATGAACTAATTCGAGAAGATAGGCGATTGAGAGTTCCAGACATTGCTTCAGTTATTGAAATTTCAAAGAGCATTGTTCATGAAATTATTTATGTGGACTTGGAGTATGTTATGGCTAGATGGGTTCCAAAACAGCTGACTGAGGATCAAAGCCGCAGCGAGTCAATGTTTCACAGAATCCTCTAGGTCGGTACAGACGAATTGATGGTGGCGGTGAGAAACCTATAACTAAAGTGGGATCTGGTGGGGACTTCCAAAGAAATCGTGAGGATTTCTCAAACATTTAACAACTGGTGATGAGACGTGGGTGCATCACGTAACGCCAGAAACAAAACGGGATACCATGACCTAGGAGAATCCGTCATCTCCGACCACAAAAAAAAGTTCAATGTGCAACGTTCTGCAAAAGCAAACTTTTGGCTACTGCGTTCTGGGATGCTAAAGGTGACATTCTGTTAGACATTTTGCCTCATGGACAATGCATTAATGCTGCTCGTTATTGTGAAACACTTGGCACTGGGAGAAGCTGTGCGTCGCAAGAGAACAGGACTTCTGAGCAAAGGTGTCATTCTTCAGAATGACAACATAACATCCTATAGTGCCAAATTGTCACGAAACTGATATATATGATTAGAGGTCTGAGGATGCAGTTTGGAACTTTCATGAGGCAGCCACGGAAAGCTTAAAGGGAATACATGATGGAGTCGGATCTTACATTAGTCTTCTATTATTATTATAACTTTTATTTTTTTTTTGACCGCGATATGAGATCTGCAGAAGGCTTGCTGGCTATACAAAAACCAAAATCTCATGTACATTTTGTCTATTCCATACATGTCAAAAATACAGAAGCACGTGACCTTCTCATTCCAGAGTCACTAACACCAAAAACAGGATTACAGGGACAATTAGCTTTCACCAGTTGTAGTCACAGACATCTCACTTCTTCTTCCAGAAATCCAGGTTAAAAATGATGTTTCCTGCTGGTTTGCCATTTGTACAGAAAGTGGACAGTAAGGATGAGGAGAAGACGGGAGGGAGAGAGGGAAGGGAAAATGCTTTTTTTTTTTTAATGAGGGGGAAAAAACAGCATAAATGATTGGATTTTGATCTCAAGAAATGACCGTGCTTTAATCAACTATTGAGCAAATAGGATGTTATACTTAGATCATTGTTGAGACCTAGGTATTTAAAAAAATCATGCTTAAGCCGCCTTTACACGATTCTAAAAGATGATTCTAAATTCCCGTTTCCCATTCTAATTTTTATCGCTTTGTATCCATTCCGTTTCAATGGGGCGAAAATTGTTTCTAACTTGGATTGTAAATTAGAATCCCCTGCTCAAAGTCAGAAAGCGGCGCCTCTTTCTGATTTCGTTTCTGAAAATCTCCAACGGGAATAATTTAGAATCACAAGTGGAGCAAGCTGGCGACGGAAAACACCGGGTCCTCAAGTGACGAAGATGTCTCGGCCGCACTACCAGTTGTAGAACAATTGCAAGAGGACTCAAGGAGGAAAAGACAAAAGAACAAAAGAAGGTCGTGGGTCAGACCCTGGATTTTAGACGTCCAGAATTTGGAGTTTATTCAAATCTGCTGCATTTAAATCAATTTCAATAATTTCAATAACTCTATGTTCAGAAGAAGTTATATATTTTCTCAGTTAATACATGTAACTGTACCTAGACAAGGCATTGCATGTTGCAGATTGACCAGATGCAGAATGGGGGCAAACTGTCATGTGGTGGCTTGTGAAGTTGTATCCAAATTTAAGACATACTAGATCTAGAAATCTAGATACAGAATAAGATATGATTTTCAATCGATACAATGAAAATTTCAGCCCTTAATTAAATCTAGATTTAGACATTTACAGGAAAATATTTAAAGAGAAATCATGTCATCAAGACAAAGACTGGGATCTCTGGCTCTAGATAGATTCCACAGGTCAGGTGCCCACCTTCAACTGACAAACCAATGTCTGTGCAGATTTCCTCCAGTGCTTTCCTGCGCGAATCCTTGCTGTGATATGCCTTGAGTAGTGCGTTATACAGAACTGGGTGAGCTTCGAAAGAGGCAATGAAGGCATTGGTGGTCTTGAAATCAGCCATGTTTAGAATACAATGTTGAATGGAAATAGAGCGTGTTCTAATCTGATGTTTGCCTAAAATGTTAGAATGGGAAGACCCAATTCTAAGTTTTATCCTAACTTAGAATCGGATTAGAACCGTATAAACGCGCACTCTCATGTCAATTCTAAAAAAAAAAAAAAAAAAAATTAGAACGGTGGAAACGGCAAGCTTTCATTACTAAATTGTTTTCTGAATTAGAACCGTGTAAACATCAGTTCTGAATTTTCATCTGATTCTAAGAAGATTAGAGCGTAAAATTAGATCCGTGTTAACGCGGCTTTAGTCTCCAGTGTATCCATATGAAAGGCAAAATGTCTGACAAGGTCAGCCGCAATGGTGAGCAGACGTAAGCGACTGAATGCGGCCCGCTGCGCCCGTTTACTGTGGACAAGCCATGTAGCCGAAAGGAGTGTTTAACACTTCCGCAGATTTTCTGTGCTGTCTGTGGAGCTGTGGACAGGAGTTCGAAGAGTCGGCATGTTCAGCAGACTGAAGATATGCACAAATGAAGCAGTACATGGTGTGAGAAATCGAAATATAACAATCGGTGTGGACAACAATGGACTTGAAAGGAAATAATATTATGTCGATCACAACAAAGCCCTTTATGGCAGTTCCAAGACATCACAAGATTTTGTGAAAATAGAAAGAGCTGTAGAACGGCCATTACATGTATGAAAAGAGGGCAAATAAGCAATAGAAAAGAAATAAAACCACAACAGCATATTTCTGAACAGATAAATGAGGATTTTCTGTATTCATCATCCACCTTTAGATTAAGATAGCGACCTAGAAATACACTGGGATACTTACCATTTTACGGGAAGTATCCGTGGCCACTGTAGCTATTAACGTAGCAATGTCTGGGGAGAGACTTATCCTTGTCAGCAGACTGAATATATGTACAAAGAAGACAATGCACAAAGGAAAAATTGCAAAGATTACAATCAGCCTGAAGAAGTGAAAGATAATCATTATATAGTAAGGACAGCCAGATCTTTCACCTTTCCAACAGGCTGGATTTATTTTACGACTCTTTGATATGGGAGAACTACGTTCAAGCAAAGTGAGGAGCTTGATAATGACGAATACAATATACAAGAATTGAAAAAAGATAATGGTTAAATTCAAAGGAGAATAATCTAGCTGCATGCTACTGATAGAACGAATTCAGTTCTTGTTTTCGTCATATACCTACCAGTCAAGATGGCGACCTAGATAAACATTGTTGTGTAAACTGTCAAGTAGAATTTCATCAGTATGCCGGCTGGTTACTGGCTTCTCTTCGCATGCAGCGTGGAGGTCTTGCGTGGCCAAGGTACCCACACGGTTAACATCACCCAGTCCAACCTGTAATACAGCCTGGGATCTGGTGGGTTTCCTCCCCTTACACGGTCTGCTGAGGGATTAGTGAGTCGGGGTGGAGTCTGGTCGGAGGCAGTCCGAAGAAAACATACGGACTAGAACCTGTCTCCCTAGATCCTGAGGGGCGCTAGCTCGGGATCGGCCATGTCATGGGAAAAGTGCCCTCGCAACCCCATATTCAGACTGCACACTGGCCTGTGAGAAGGGAGAGTAGCTGTGTGCTGGGGTCCCTGTGCCGCCTTTTTTGCCAGTCCTTGTTTTTTTATTCTTATTAATAATTTCCTTTTAAAGGAAAATAACAGCACAATGCGACTTTTTTTTATGACATTCTTTGTGAGAATCACTCATAGGGATACACAAACGTGGAGAATGTTTATACCCTTTGTTTATCTTTTCTTTGATGTGTGATTTTTTTTTTAAATTTTCGTTTGTTTTCGTTTTTTTATTTTGTTTTTGAAATGTGGATTATAAGATTTCCGTCTACAGACAGAAGATCAGCCGGGCTATTGCGCATGCATATGACGTCATACCGCGCGAACTATAGGATTAGGGTTAGGATTACGATTAGGGTTAGGGTTAGGATTAGGGTATATATAATAATAATAACTTATTTAGATCGTTCTAAATCAAGATCTTTGCATAAAAAAACAAAAATGTCATGTTTGACCCAGTTTCCCATGTAAACACAGCTCATTGATGTTTCCGCACATGCACATCAGGCCGAATGACCTTCTGTCTGAAGACGCATGTGGAAATAAGTCTCGACTTGTTTATGTTTCTGTCATTTATTGTAAAACATCTGTTTATACAGATCAGCACAATGGCGTTTTGTTGTTAGCTGTCGTCGTCATGAATGTCGTTGTTACTCTTGTTGGTTTTGTTTTTGCTGCTGCTATCATTTATCGCTGCTGCTGCTGATGATAATGATATCGTTGTTATTGTCGTTATGGGTGCTGCTGCAGTTATTGTTGTTACTGAATATTATTGTTGATGTTGATGATATTATTGTCAATGTTGTAGTTGTCGGTGCTGCTGCTGTTGTCATTGTTTACTTTTTTATCTATCTATCTATCTATCTATCTATCTATCTATCTATCTATCTATCTATCTATCTATCTATCTATCTATC
>JBCEWB010094442.1:0-12344 GCA_039654565.1 Peronia peronii
CCTCCCCCACCTCCCCCACCTCCACCCCAAGTGCAAAAGTTCTGACATTATTTTTTGTCCCAGAGAAATTGGATTTTGAGTTTTCATCTTCACTTCAAAAGTGAATGTAAAAACCAATGTAGAAACTCCATATGCCCATTTCAACGTATTTGAGCTGTTCGCGTTTAAAAGGTAACTAGTCGCCTGACTTTCAGGCCTGACTTTCGTTGGTTTCTATATGAAATGCTAGATTACAATTTTTTTCAATGGTTAGTGCTGAGCGCTCACACATTGTGGCCACGCCCCTTGTACTACAAGTGCTGTTGGTCAATAATAGACCATATTATACAGTGTACTTCTTTACAGGGCCAGTGTAAATTTATGAGACAACACGGATGTGAACCAATATAACAGTCATGGTGGATTTCAAGATAGCCCAGTGCCGTAAAAAAAAAAAAGCACCAAACTGGCAGCGATCTCCCCAGTTCAAGCAGAAAATGTCAGTTTTACATAGATAAGAGTAGTTCATCCTGTGATTTGATGTATGTTGTTGGACTTGTGGTGAAAATAATAACGGACGTACTTTTAAAGGTCTTATGAACGAGGTTTCGATGCCGAAAACGGAAAACATTGGACAAGATCCACAATTGCCCTGAGACCAGATTACGGTTACGGTTTTGTTAATCTTTTCAACCGCCTGTCGTGGTGGTTATCTCAGATTAGGGCAGAACTAAATGCAGCCAAGATGAAGAGAGAGAAAGAGAGAGAGAGAGAGAGAGACAGAGAGAGAGACAGAGAAACACTGAACCACTTGCAAAAGAGTGCCGACATTGGCTCATGTATACAATGGTCTAGTACTAGATTAGTGTTAGAATTAGCAAACAAAAGAAATAAAATGTGAGTGTTTAATCTACTGTGGCGTTACACAAAGCGTGAACAAGTGAGTGGTAATGTGCTGTTGCACAGACGTAATATTAATAAACCCATCCTTTGACAACAGTCATTCCCATGGGTCGGTAGCCCTTTTGTTTTGTCACCTTCCAAAAAATAAATACGTCATATTCTTATCTTTTGTAGCATAGGTGCAGAAAATTTATGTAACATCAGTGGCAATCTGTCTTCGTCGTAATCTGAGAGACACCATGATATAGTGTTATAGTATAGAACGAAAATGCCGTAATGATGATACGTGAGATGTAAAGATATATGGGTCATTTTATTGGGAGGAATATGTATTTTCATTATATATCTCATTGTCTGTTTTCACATTTTCATTATGATTCCAGCCGGGAGAGTTCTTTGTTACCATGCAATCATGATCTATTTTCCTTCGGAGATATCTTTGGGCCAGTGGGACGATATACAAAAACACAGTAATTATTACTGAACTCCAACAATGCGCCTATTCAATCGTGCTACACAGAACATAACGAAAGGGGGACAGGCTCGGCAGGGAAAGGAGACTCACGTAACAGGCAGTAATAGGTTGGTCACCAGAAAAACTCGCCACATCGTAGCGAGAGTGGCACGCAGTGCTAGTGCCACCCTAACCCCACGCTTCACGTTACCATGGCGTATGTGCGGTAGGAGACTACAGGATACAAAAACAATTAGATTATGACATTCTCAATCTGGGTATCGAAATGGCCGTGTGGATAGGCATCTGCTACTTGGCAAAAAGCTCACATTAAGGAGGTCGCGGGTTCGAGTCTTGAATCTGCCGTCGGGGAATTGAACGATACGAAGATTAGAATTTGCGTTTTATTCAGTGACTCAACCGTCCCATGGCTTCCTCTCATTATAGGGGATGTAATAAAAATATGATGTATGTGAAATGTCAGAGTGAATTCTCCAAATTAGGAAAAGATAAAACGGTTCAGAGTTCCTAGTGCTTAACAACAGAAATGCTCCAACTGGGAACACAGAACTGTTTCAGAGTTATCTGCTACGAAACGCAGTTCACTTTGGAACTACGGTATTTGACTTGTTAGCGAGAAAAATGGAGGTTAGCGCTGATAGTACTAATTCTACTCCTACTCACACTATAGTAAACAGACAAAAGACGGGAAAACAACAACAACAAACAAAAACAAAACAAAACGACAACAATAACAAAGACATCTAAGTGTGTTTTGTACTGTTGTAAATGAAGAAAGTTAACTCTTAAACGTTGAACGGCCGGATAATAACATCGACTGTCCATATGTTTATAACCAGAGTGCAGCATAACTTATTACTACTATAAGTATACAAACATATTACTGTATTTCATGACTTCTCTAACAGCCTGAGTCCTAGGTTTAAATACAAAGAAATGCTCAATAGAATCGTGATATTTCAGACAGATATTTCAGAGAACTATTCTCTGCCTCTCATGTCAGCGTAGGGCTGTAGAGATTAAATCAGCCTTTAATTATTACAAAGAGCCACTGACTAAATCCGAGGGTCTACCAAATTTCTCCTACCAAGGTAATGTGCCTTTGGATACGGTGGCAGGAAAATTTCTTTTGTACAAGAAGAGCTAAAACTAGGGGTTTTGTTTTTGTTTTGTTTTGTTTTTTATAATAGGCTAAAAAACGTTTAAATAAGTTTCTTAAAATTTCATTGACATGTGGCGGAGGTTATAGATTTCAAAGACAGACATTTCTGAGTAGCCAAAGCAAAGTCCAAGATGGGGATTTCCTATAGCAACTAATCAGTCTTTGTTAACTGTTTTCCTCATATTTGATAATGCTGAAATCGATAGAAACGGTCAAAAATGTTTTCCTGTTAGAAAAAATATGAATAATAATAAAAAGATAAAACAAACAAACAAAGAAAAAGATAAAAATAAATAAATAAACATATAAATAAATCGCCTCCACGACAGGCCTCCCCCCCCCTCCCCCCCCCCCTTCCAACTCCCATACACTTCGATCTAGATTGTTAGTATGTTATTTCTACTACACTATCTGGACAGCTGCAAAGCAGTGAAATTTGTTATAATTGTACTATTTTTTCAAACTATTATCAAAGCCTAGTGCGCCTTTGAGTGGGTAAACGTTTGTTCTTTAAATAAATTAGAGTTTTGTTTTTCGCTGTCTTGCTCTGTTTTTGACATTCTGTTTTTGCATTCTGATATTTAGTTTATATTTTCCTCGCTTTCGCTTTTATCTCCCTCAGATCATGTCCCTGTCTCTTTCATTCCCTTTGCTGTATTCAACAATATCTTTTCAATCTATATTCAATAGATTCCAAGCCAGTATGAGTAATGAAACACTGACTCCGGAGTACGCTAAACTTACTGACCATGAGTTCTACGTGAGTTGGGCTATGGCTCGTATCTACAGACCAACGATGTCAATTGCCGGCGGCTTGGGTAACCTGGCTAGCATGATCGTCATCCGTCGCCAAGGACTCAAGAAAACGTCCGATGTTCTTCTGACGATGTTAGCTGTCAACGATTTCCTATATTGTATGAGTGTCAATAACATTGGTAGTATCATTGTTTCAGGACACCATGGTTACCTCCCCTTTTCCGTAACAATCAACACGTTGTTATTCCTTACTACTATGATAATTATATTCGTGAACCTTTTAGTTATTGTTGGCACAGTCGTTTTACCCGTCATTATAACACTGGAGAGGCTTCTAGCAATATTTTTACCATTAAAGTTCCACTTAATTTTGACTCCACGCCGTGCAGTATCTTTGTTTTTACTCAGTTTGCTTCCTAGCGTTGTAACTGCTATTCAGAGTATGTTTTATTTTGAAATTCGCCACGTGAATAATAACGGCACACAGTTTGGTGTGATCACAGAAAGCCGAATCTATTATGCAGATTTGAAAAATGGAGCATACTATACTGTCGGCATCATAACCAACGAATTAACAGGCTCTATCCCATTGATGTTTGTCACTATAGGCTGTATTGTTATAGGAATTAAAATAAAACGAATATCAGTAAAACGTATGGAAATGACATCTGTTGCTGAAAACTCTAGTAAAGGGTTAAAAGACAAAACACATTCAAAAACGACCAGAACTTTACTGTCTGTTTGCTTATTGTATATACTGTGCAATGGGTCAATATATTTACTTGTCTCTTTTTGTAACGCTACAAATAGACGTATTCGCATTTGTCAATTTTTTCTAGACTCAATTCAGTCAGCTATCATGTCTGTCAACTGTTCTTGCAACTTCATTATATATTTTGCAGTAAATGAGAACGTTAGGCAAGGCTACATAACTTTGTTAAAGGATATTTTAAAAATGGGTCGGGTGGGTGGAAAATTATTTAATTACATGAAGTACTACAAAAATAAATATAAGACAAGACCGTTTCAATATCACTTTTAGTTGTTCTTTATTTGTTTATCTTTTTTTGTTGTTGTTGGTTTATTTGTTGTTGTTTTTTTTTCTCTTTATCTTTCATATAATAATTTTGTTTCCACCTGATTATTTGCTCGTACTTTAAAAAAAAAAAATGTTAGTGTGTTCTTTATATCTATTGTTCTCATGTCCGTATGGGTTATTTATTCAGCTTTTAGTCCATTTATTGGGGAGAATTGTCAACCTGCTTATTAAATTCAAGAGCTTCTCCGTTCAAGATTTTAAGAAATATCAATTGAATAAATCATGGAAATACATTTATGTTCAACAGAGCAACTTCAGCAGGAAGACACTGACACAAAGAAATAATGCAAACATTAAAGAAAAACAAATACGAAAAGAATGCTGTAGTTTAAATTTGGAGTCTTTACTTTGGAGCTTAAATGGTTCCATAATTTTATGGAGTTGCTTAGTGACTTGCTTCAGGATTTATTCATGGGTTATCTCCCACTGAAACACTGATCCAATCACATTCGTTTGTCATGGTATCTGTGAACCTTAAGAATACTAAGCGCTTTCCAATTCTTTATTTCTCATGCTCCGGGAACAAATCAAAGTTGTATCGCTGCGTTCTCTCCCTTACCTTTCCTCTTCCTGACTTGATCGTGAGATTTCCTTGTGCAACTGACAATTTAATCCTGATTGTTATCTCACAGCATTAAGAAAGTGACATTAAATGTCTTGCCCCAGGTGCAAATGGCATACCGTACCTGCTGCACAAGAAATGTAACAACGTGCTCAAGACAATGCACGCGGAGCTGGTCACACACTAAACGAAAGGAAAGATCAGTGATCAGTGGAATAAAGCTGAAGATGTCTGTATATCAAAGGAGAAGAGCTCAGAGGAGGTAGGTCCAATTCCGCTCAATCTCTCTGCTGAATGTGAAAGGCAAGATATTCTTCTAGGCAATAGAGAATCGGCTGACTACATACCTAATGGAGAACGGCTATATAGACACATGTCCAAAAAGGAGGAATCCCCCTGAGTCCCAGGGTGCCTGGAACATGCGAGCATCATCTGGGAGGCTATCCAGAAAGCGAAAACAAGGAAACCAGAACTGCATGTAATATGATTAGAGGTTGCTAATGTACACGGATCAATTCCTTACTCGCTACTGTGGCTGGGACCGGACATGTATCATGTCCCAGATCACATCACAAGACTTCTGACGGAGTACATTGAATCCTATAGGTAAGGTTTGCAACGGAAAATACACCACCAGCTGGATTCAGTTAGAGACGGGAATTGCCATGGGCTGAACAGCCTCCCGATTCTCTTCGAGTTGGCCATGCAAGTACTGATGAAGACCAGTGAGCAGTTTTCCAAGGGACCTGATTTGTGAGAGAGCTGTCTAATGGCTCCACCAAAGGCATTCATGGATGGCGCAACAATCCTAGTCTCACCCCAAGAAGAGGCAAGGCAGGTACTCCAGAGGCTGGAGGATTTGGCCCCCTGGAGCAGAATGGCATTCAAATCAAAGAAGTCCAGAAGCCTCTCTCTCAAACACGGGAAGACTGATGACACAGTGCAATTCCAGGTAGGTGACCAAGTAATACCAACAGTTGCAGAGTTACCTGTGAAATGAGTCGTTCTGTAGATGACACTTCTCTGAAGAACACAAAGCAGAGGGATGAAGTGGCTCAACTGGCTGTTGGCCTGGACAATATGGACAAGAGTGGACTCCCATGACGTTTCAAGGTGTGGATCCTCCAATTCATGTTGATTACAGATCTACTATGGCCACTCTTAGTCTACGAAATCCCCGTCTCAATGGTAGATGGATTAGAGGCAAAGACAAATCGCTGTACAAGGAAGAGGCTAGGACTCCCACCATGCCTAACAGACGTTGCAGTAACCTGTAAGCAAACGAAGTTAGTGCTAACACTCAATTCCCTAAGTGAAGAGCACAAATAGGGAAAGCCCGCCTTCACCTGATGTTCAAGGGCTCACGGGATGATACTGTGAGGAATATAGAAAATGGACTGAAAAGAGGCCGAAAGTGGAAAGTGAAAGAAGCCGTCGACGCAGTAAAACAGTCCCTACAGACAAAGGAGACCATTGGATTCACTCAGTCTGACAGGAAAGGATTAGGGTCAGGTGGGCAAATGGTCTCATTGTGGTCCACAGCGACGCCCACAGAAAAACGAAACATGGCACTCCAAAAAATCAGGCATGAGGAAGACGAAAACAGAGTCCAAAAAGCAGTGCAGCACAGGCTACAAGGGCAGTGGACAAACTGGGAAGGTGTCCTCCAAAGAACGATGACATGGAAGGACATTTGGCACATAGCACCCATGAAACAGGCATTAACCCATTATGCCCATTATCGTTTTTAAAGGACAATTTAAAAAAAACCACCATTATTTGCGCCAATTAATATTCTAAAAAGCAATGATTGTTTCCTTGTTAATTCCAAAAGGCTGAATTTGATTTCTATATAGCCATCAGCTCCCAGTCCGATTTTCACCGGAGCGATTTCTTTTGTTAACTTCCTGAGAGCCAAAATTGAGAGAAACAGTAATCACCCGAAATGGTAGGTCCAACTTTTATCAAAATTGTGATGAAAGCAAAGCAATTATTATTTGTATTTGTGAGTACAGATCTAATGTTTTACATCAGCAATGTGGTTTGGGAAGAAATAGTCAAAACAAGTGCCCAGGTGCCTGAAAAGTACATGTCCTTTATAAAGGACAGTGGGCACGAATGCCCCCGTGTTTTTCCTTGTGGCCCTGTCCTTTTTTTAAGGACATTGGGAAAATAAAATTACAAAACATGTGTACTAGATCATCTTCTGACGGTTTACATTTGCACTGTAAAAGCCTCAATGTATTTAGATACACGGGTTTAACTACAATTCATGTTAGTATTAACTTTTTTTTTTACATATGGATAAAGATATAGAGGACTGGAGGGCCAGTGTATAAGGACGGATGTTCGTATCATCCGTGTCCGGATCATGTGAGATTGCACCAATCTGAACCAAAATGGCTGATTTTAATAGCTTTTTGTCCACAAGAAACCACACAATTATGGTGCAAATTGATGCAATCTGACACGATGCACGTACAGGGTGACGCGAACACTCTCCTGATGCATTGATCCTCCAGTTCTCTAGATCTGGTTTAATCATACTGACCACTGTAACTCACAATTAAACTATTCTATGTTGCTAAAACCTCTGTTGCATTTGTTTTCATAATGGACTGCTGCAAATTTTCAGCCTTTTTTCGTGTGTTGTTTTTATTGTTGATTTTGAAAGTAGTAGGGCGGTGTGAATGTGTCTGGATTTTTGTCTTAAATTTCAGGCCCCCAAGCTACTCACACTCCATGAAGTTCTGAGTCAGTTTGAGAACACAGATGACGACACAGTTTTCGTCAGTAGACATTTACATTGCATCTCCAGATGATGGTGATAAGTCTGACGAAGATAATGTGAATGAAGATATTTAATAGGTGATGTACAAGTGAACTGTTTGGTAGACAATTGCGCAGCGTGGACCAGTTGGGCTTTAAAAGGAGTGTTTGCACTGGTTTATACAAGGTTGTTAAGAAACACTCCTACGAAACGCCAGAGGCTGGCTGAAGAGATAGCCACGGTGATGCTGGCGACCATTTGCAGTCAATGCCAAAATAACGAAGATACAGTCTGAGTGGCAAAAAAGGTCAATCTTCTACGTGGCACTTGCACTAATCTATGCATCAAAAGTGTGGTAATGAATTTCATTATAAACTTAATTCTCTAGAAAACCTGTCATGCCTCTATGTCAGAGCTACATTTGATTTAGTTCTAATTTTAAAAGCAGCCAAAGGATAACGCAATCAAAGTGGGTGGTTAACTTTAGTGAAGTTGTTATTTTTCCTTGTTTGCATGCATAAATGCACCTATTATAATGCCTATATGTATCATTTATTATCAATAAATATCGCTAAGCATTCTAAATAAATTTGTATGTGTATTTGTGTCATTATGACAATTAAAAAAAATGCATTTAAAACACAAAATCGAAACCAAACCTCATTATTTCCCCCAGGTCCTTCCATTTCAACGCGTTTTACGTAATATACATGAAAAGAATGGTGTCTCGCTTCACCTGAGAAGTTATTCTACCACCTCTACCTGTTATCACTGAAAGAATGTATTTTGATACCGTCCCTTTACAAGGATATATATATATAAGAGGAGAACTCATGGTCTTAGTGGGACATTTTTTAACTATAGGTCAGACTGACACAGCCCTCCTACGACTTAAAGTATATGGCAAAGCCTGCGCACCTCGATGTTGATATTTTGGTTGATTAAACTGAATGCTACTCAGAGAAAACATGTTTTTAACACATCATACTATCGAAGGTACAATTGGGATCAAGCTCCCTGGCGAGTTTATTGTTCAATTATTATCGCATTTTCAGAATAACGTCAAAAATAATAAGAAACAGACCTATATGCAACAATATTGTGGGCCGAAGTTCACATGGATCCATTCAGCAGTTTTTGAGTCCATAAGCCTATTGTGGGATTCTTTGCAATTTTATAGTATAGACAACAGGAGAACCCACGGCTTCATTGGGAGATTTTTTAAATATAGCCCCGCGACTGAAAGTGTATGGCAGAGCCCGCACACCTCAATGTTGATATTCTGGTTGATTTAACTGAATGCTACTCAAAGAAAATGTGTTTTGAAGGCGTCATACTATCGAACGTACAATTCGGATCAACCACCCTCGCTAGTTTATTATTTTATTTTATTATTATTGCATTTTTAAAATAACGTCAAAGATAATAAGCTTTTCTGGGGCTTTATGTGCATAGAAACACAGATCCATATGTAACAGATCCACTTGTGTGCCAAATTCCACATGGATCCATTCAGCAGTTTTCGAGTCTATAAGCCTATTGCGGGTTTTGTTGCAGATCTATAATAAAAATCTGCAACAAAACCCATAAGACGCTTATGGACTCGAAAACGAATGTATCGTTGACGTTGTCAATATAGTATGAACAAATACTTTAAACTGCTGGAAAAGACATATTTACTGTTAATTAACACAGGTATCAAAACAGCTGTATCCTCTTTTCCCTCCTGTTTATCATGACCATGGATTGGCTAATGAACAAATGTGCACATGGCAACCAGGGTACAGGGGAAGCTTTGCTGTTTTTTCTCTGTTTGTTTGTTTTGCTTTTGTTTTGTTTCGTTTGTTTGTTTGTTTATCGTTTTATTTTTTTAGGTCTTTCACAAAAATGAAGATCGTTTTATTTTTTAGGTCTTTCACAAAAATGAAGCTAGTATTTCTCATACAGATTTTCTAATGGAAGAACTGTCTATTTCAAAGTGTTTTGAGATCATCATATGTACACATAGTATATCCTATACAACAAACAAATCATTTACTTAACATTTCCTTTCGTGTACAGCAATATCCTATTTACATTTTATATGTTTTCATTGTTGCCCCGAAGAAGAGCCAAGCGGGATCGAAAATTTGCTCCTTATTAATTCATTTCATTAACCCAATTCAAAATTCTTTATATTGTTTTTCAACTTTATTGGTGTATTTGATTAGTTGCCGGTGGACAGTCGTCTTAATTTTGATACTTTTCGTAACATGTACGCATAATATTATGATCGTCAGAAACGGCATCTGTGATGAAACAAAAAGTCTACTGTTTCTGTATATTAATTAGCGTGATGATTTTCTTTGACCTTCAAATCATATTATTTGCTTCTTCTGTCTATCGAGCTTCATGAGGCTTACAGAAGCAAATTTTTATTGAATGCGTTTTTCACATTTATGATCCAGTGATGTTCCTTCCATCTTGTCTGGTAAAGAACACTGTTTCATAGTCAGTAAAACACAAATCCCTTTCAGAAAAAAAAAAAATAGCCAGGCTTTGATAATTTTGTTTTCTACGACATTTGCCTGAAACACCCAATCATGGGTACAGCAAATGGCATTTTGTGTCGTTGGCCATTTAACTCCTTCAATATTCCACAACAGCAAGTCGTGTTATTTACGTGAGGTGCTCATGGTTTATTTGATCACCAATTTCACATCTAAAATAATGTCTGTATGCAAGTTTCATTTAATTTGTCAGCTTTTTTTCCCGATGATCTTGTGGAGTAAATTTTCCGTATTATATATAACAAAAATTGTCAGGATCATTTACATGGCCCCTCTATCCAGTGCTCACTGTCTTATGAAAGAGTAAACAACATTAGTGAAGTAAGACTTAAGAGAGCTGACATCCTTCCACCACAATGTGGCAACGATAAAACAATAGGCTCCATGTATTGCAATATACCACCTTGATTACAGCTTGATTATATCATTGAACGCGATTCTCAGGCCTGCATACGTTCATTGAATCATTTCATACCTCTGTTTTAATTAATGCGTCATTCTTATATTCATATTAGAGTTGGAGATATTGCTGGACAAAATGTGTTTTTAACATTGCATAAAAATCACTTTTTTAGACAAATAATGACCAATAATTAAAAAATGTGACCTGATAGGAGAAAACCATTTCAGATTTGAAATCAGAGTACAAGAAAACAAAGTAGGCATATTGGTTGCCCGGTGGCCAAATTTTTGTTGACCAGTGTTATTTACGTTATTCACCAGTTTGTTTTTGTTCTTAAAACGACGCCAAGGCATAGGCGAGTTATGGGTACAATTATTAATCGAAACAAAACAAAGCAAAACGAAACAAAAACGAAACAAAAAAATGAGGAAAAAAAAGCCTGAATTTCTTGTGACAAAACTTGCTTATATTATAATAAACAATGTGCGTGTTATAGAATAGCAATATCTTATTTCACATTGCAGTTAGATTGTTTCAAAATATTTTTGTTTATTTCCAACATGCCCTTTTCAAGGCAATAAGTAACACAAAGCACATTTTGTTCTCTACACATGATCAAATGACAACCCAATGTTTTTAACAGTAAAGTTTCACTTAAATCCGACACCGCGTCGTGCAATAGCTTCACTGTTCATCAATTTGCTTCCGATTATTGCTTTTTCATAAACAGTACATTTCACTTTGAATTTTATCATGTACACGTTTACGGCACATTGCTCGTTGTCATCAGAAACAGCCAAAAGTATCAGGAAGATGTGAAAAGTGGAGCATTGAAATCACAGCCAACGAAATATCAGAATCGATCCTGCCACTTTTCCTCACTGTAGGCTGTATTGTTGTAGGAGTTAAAATCAAACACATGTCGGAAAAAAAATCACGGAAATAATATCTTGGCTAAAATCTCGATTAAGGTTTTAAGGGGGTGGGGGGGGGGGGTAGGGTGTGCGTCCCGGAGATGATTTTTTTTATTATTATTAAAGGTACACTTTTTCAACCTTTTCCATCGAATTCAGCGTGTTAAAATTAGAGAAGAACAGGGAAAAAAATCAACTTTTTCATACGGTTGCCATGGCAACGCCGTCATCTTGGATTTTGGCGTCCCTGAATTGACTGTCTTTGAAATCTATGTCCTCCGCCAAATTTCAGTGAACTTGATAAAACTTGGTGAACATATTGTTTCACATAATATCTAAAAAGTTACATATTTTAAGTCCATGCAATAGAAAATTTTCTAGAAATTTTTGAAAATGCCATGTAACGAAAATTCAAATTCCGCCATTTTTTTAAAACTAAAATCAATTTTTCTCTAAAACTTGCCAACCGAATGGAATGCGCATTATGTACTTTTTTGGGTTTTGTTGTGAAAATGATGTGTACAAATCTGGTTAGAATCGGTTTTGAAACCAAAAAGTAGATAGCAAAAGATTGTCAAAAAACTGGGTTTTGAGAGAAACGTGTTTGAAGTTTCTTTGTTTTTTTTCACAGAAAAAATGGCGTGAAAAGTTTTCTATTCGGCTTTCAGACTCTAAACAGCCCTTTTTTACATACCAGCCCTTTGTCCATGACTTCTGTGTCTCTTGTTACCGTTTCCAGGCATTCTGAGCGTACTTTATCTCGAGTTGTTCT
>JBCEWB010094453.1:0-10674 GCA_039654565.1 Peronia peronii
CTCTCTCCCTCTCTCTCTCTCACACACACACACACACATACACACACACGCGCGCGCACGCGCGTGCGCATTCAACAAGAACGAAACACAAGATGGCTTAAGAAAGGAGATGAACGTGAAAGAGAGAGAGACAGAAGAAAAAGGAAGTATAAAAAGAGAAGGCAAGAAGATTCTTTAACAGAAGTGGTTAATGAAATGCGCATGAACAATAGACGTGAAGGAGCCAAGACAAGCCCAGAAACAAGATAATGGCTAGGGATAGAAAACACACACACACACAAACACACACACACGCACACAAATGGAAAGACTTATTCTCAACGTGAGAAACTGGGCAGTTATGCGTTGAAATTGCTTGAAAAGATTCCACTGTTAAGGACCCAATAGAATTAGCCATATATTTCTTACTTCTTTTTTTTTTCTCTTTCAAAGAGTATTTTATCACGCAGAAGCGAATAGTTTGATCTTCCGATAATTGCTGTAAAGTAATTAGTGGGGAATAGATGGAAGAACGGCCATAAATTGATAAGTAAGTAAGCTTGCGTATGTTATCGGTGGTCTGGTGGTGGGCTGTCAGATTCGAACTCAAAAGTTCCAGGTTCGAGTCCTGAGAAGTCTCAACATTTTGTCCTTGGGAAATACAGTTTTCACACATTTCCCGATTTGTTAACATGACTACCCGTTTAAAGACACCGACGTTTGATGTCAGATTGATAAGAATTTGATCGACGTACCACGTGCGTTTCCCAGGAAGCTGGTAACGCCTGTATCTCCATTTAGATCTGTCGGGGGTAGTAACAGATTGTAAAGACGCTTCGAGCTTGTATTGTGCAGGGATAAGCGCCAATACATTCATTCAGTTAGCATTATTATAATTATTATTAGTATTATCATTAAGCCGTTTATTATGTAAACGTGAATTGATTGTGTACTCGTATATCCAAGTTCCATAGAGATTGTCCTTCGTGTTCTTCTCGTAATTTTATTTCAAGCACAGTTTTACCGACAATCATTTTCATTGAGAGTGATACGAAAATCATCTTCAGTGAACTGAGGCGTCCAGCACTCATTCACAATCACTATAATATATTTATAAACATACAACAAAATAAAACGCCAAGGGAAAGGCGTGAAATAAAGTGTGCCTTTGTTAAAAAGCCGTGCATAATTAATTACCCAAACGCAGTGTAAGAATCCGTTATTATTAAAATTTGTACCCTCACTTATTGTGTTTTCTGCTTGCACAGTAGCAGTGGCAGAGAATCTTGTATTAATGATTATAATATAATGATAAAATCTTTTGTTCTGAGCAAGATCGAGCAATTTACCGAGTTAATAACTGAAGAGATTTAACTACTGAAAATATATAATTCCGGACACCAAACGGTTGACATTGAAATGTTTTGACTTTACTGTGTTTATGAAATGGCATAATATTTATTGTAAAGAAATCAATGAAATTACCTAAAAAATTTAGAACTGGGAGCTAGATTATCTTCCTCTAGAAGAGTATGTATAAGTATAATAATTTCACTTAGTTTAGGGTCATGAATAAAGTACGACAGGAAGAAAAACGAAGGAAAATGAAGAAAATACTTCCACGGAAACAAAAAACCAACCAGCTATTAGCATATTAGCAAACAGCTTTGTCTTGCTTGGATGCCTCACTCTCGAAGTAGTTAAAACACAGTTCCAGTTGTAAGAAATGCCATTTGAACTAGCTGTGGAAAACAGGAAGGACAGTATAGAATCATTAGAATCCTTGTTTGTGATATCTGAAAACAAAGGGAGAGAGTTTGAGTGATGGCCAGTTAAACAACTATATCATCCTGCAACTTCATGAATGAGCACTACTTCGTATGGATACTGAAAGTTATAAATTGCATCATATTATTGTAAACGCCAACTGTTGTTAATTTGCAATACATTCAATATATTATGTTCAACCATGCAAAATGCTTATGTTCTCAGAAAACAAACAATGGAAAAGATAGCTACAAAAGATCTGTTTTATTTCCCCCTCCCGTGCCCATCTAAAAAAATGAAGAGACAAGATTTTTTGTCTTTGTTGTACTTTGTTTTGTTTTCTTTTATTTTGAGAAAATACCGCACGTTTTGTTACGGATTGCCTGCTAACTTTCATTTAAATTAAATACACACACACACACAAAGCAATATATTTAACGAGTGGCTTATCTGTTTACATTTTTTTCTCTCGATCTCTCCTTTTTACTTTCTGCTCACAGCTGTTTCACACAACATCCAGGGCAGACGTTCATGCTCTCTTACTTTCTCCTTGCTCTCTCTCTCTCTCTCTCTCTCTCTCTCTCTCTCTCTCTCTGTCCCTCTCTCTTTTCCATGTCGCTCTCTGTCTTCTTATCTGTCTGTCTATCTGTCTGTTTTTCTTTCTCCCTGTCTCCCTCCCTCTCTCTCTCTCTCTCTCTCTCTCGTCTGAACACAACTCCTGTCAAACCCAGCAACGCCATATGAAAATGAAATGAAGTGATAGATGCAGAGTAAGTGTATGTCAGAATAAATCAGCTTCATTCTGTCTAAACTAATTACTGCTGGGCATTGGCATCCCCCTGTGTCTTGCAGGTGCTCTTGGGAGTAGGTAAAAGAAAAACAGTCTTATAAGAGACACATCTCACGGGAGTTTGAAAATGATGCCGACAGAGAGCATAAGTCTCACGAGAAACACGCCTCTGGAAAATGTTATTTAAAAAAAAAAAAAAAACAGACAGCAAAAAACAGCAAGCGACAGCTGAAATAAAAAATAAAAAAATTCAGGTCTTTGCATTTATAATGGACATTGCTCTTAGATATCATCTGTATCCTGTAAGATATGGATGTGAAAAATACAGTAGATAGACTGGAATGCAAAAACGTGATATTTAAAAAAACAAACAAACAAAAACTATATAGATATTGCATTTTGGCACTGAAGCAGAAGTTCGTTAAAAAAAATAATCATAATTCGCGGGATAACATCTAAACTTTTGGATAGGAATGTTTTGACGGGGCCACTGGTGAATGCTCAGTGCCAGAACGAGTGTTTATTTTTCATGTGTTATTACCTTTAGCACACATTGATAAGGAGGCACATTCTTGGACTGAAAGACGCATTTCTCTTTCAGTCCGTATTATCGCTTAACAGGGGTTCAATATGGCTTTTCCTAGAAGAGATAAGGGACTGTCCACCCACGGAGGCCTGAGTGAATGATGAAAGGTGGCATGTCATGGGACGCTCTTGTTAAAAAAAGCATGCATTCGATGCTCAGGGCTACCCTCCCCTTGAAGCAGAGACCTTTGTTCGCTTCTTGGCTTGCATATCTCAGTTTTAATCATTATAAAGTTGTTGTATGGCAATTGTAAACATAGCACGTAGTGTGCTTTATGAATAACATAAATCAGTTGTTTATTCTCCCTGATTCCGTGCTCACTGTCGTGACAAAAATACTCATTTCGCGAAAATGACTGTTTTGATCAAGGACACGGTGTTACCCACAGAGAGATCATGGTAGGACTCTATGTAAATGAAGCTATTGTAATTCAGATGCAATAGACACAACAGATAAACGACAGCATCTTAAAGTCTATCAGTTGCGTAATTCTTGTGTCATTTGGTCTATGTGCGATTGATTTATGTGGTCACATTGTGTCATGATAATAAAGATGTTTAATATATTTGTCATAATAATACAGTTCTTAGATCTGAACCATAGCACTCGATGACAGATGCTATACTGTAATTATAGCCTGCAGTAGTTCAGACTCACAGTTGGTGCGGTTACTTGTTACTTGCATGTATTTTATTTCCCTATTAAAATATCCTTTCCCCCCCCCCTTTTTTTTTTTTGATAAGTTAAAAACTCTCCACTCATATATAGAGCGTTTTGGTTCTAAATATTCTACTGTGTTGAAACAAACCACCACCAGAAGCCGTATAAATGCAGAGATCAAGCGAAAATCATCGCTCTTTGTGACTTCACGTTACATAAGAATACTCTGCCCACCACATCGAGAATGTCTATTACCATCTGTCATAACCCGCATCTCCATATCTCGAAATACAAGTTTTGTCATTTTGCCCTGGGTGTAGCTGTCTTGGTTCATGTATTGTGATGGCTGTGAATAGCCCAATGGATCTAAAATGAACAGCTTCTTCTATAGGAAATAAGCTAGAGAAGATCATCTTCCGGATGTTTACACTGGACATTAATCGCTGCTGTGAGAATCTGTTTCATCTTCATGTCTTCATGGAGATGAATGTTGAGTATTTCTTATGTTTCTGTGTGTTTCTGTATATTATTGTTAATTATTGTATTATTAATAACAAAAAGGCAGTTTTCTGACTTTCATTTCGTGCATACTATAATGTAAATACGCCAAAGATGTGGAAGTCATTCTGACACCAACGCGGCAAATCAAAAATTGGTGCGACACAGATTTATTCATATTATTTTGTAGCCTTATATTTACACTTTAGATACCGATTGACAGTTTTTGTGTTATTTAAGGCACATCAGCAGCAAAATGATGATGATGGTAATATATAATTTTATTTTCTCAACGCAATTCAAAATTCTTCATATTATTGTTTTTCAACTTTTTTTATGTATTTGATTAGTTGCCGGTGGACAGTGTCTAAAGTGTAAGACTTTTTTTCGTAAAATGATGGTAATGATGGTAATGATATTGCCCTGAAGAAGAGCCAACAAGGTTCGAAAATTTGGCTATGATACCAACCTAATTTTCAATTTCTATCATATCTAATTCTTCATACTGTTATTAGCTTCTTTTTGGTGTATTTGATTAGCTTGCCGGTAAACAATGGCCTCATATTTCTGAACATTTTTAAAAATGATGATGATGGTGGTAGTGGTGGTGGTGATGTGGTGAAAGCTCAGCGAATGCCCCGCTTTAAAACCAGCGAGATAGTCCACAAGACCGATTACGTAGGCCCGAGTAACTTGATAATACTCTCTTCCCTCCCCTCCCCTTACCGCACCGCTCTGACTAACCGGGTACACCGCTCGGAAACACAATGTTGCATGTATCACTGACGATTAGTAAGTGCTTCGTTGTAAACATGATCCATTTCGGCCTTCTGTGGAAACATTCCACACATTTTTCTTTACCCTGAAGAAACACCACCGCTCCGAAATATTGGAAATTTCTTTTCTTTTTTTTTTTTAAATAGTAGTTAGCATTTTTATTTTTCCATTTTTATTTATGTGTATGTTTATCCATTTCTATGTTTTTTGCATTTTGTGGCCCTTTTTATTGAAATTTTAAATGCCGGTTGACAATCTTTATATTCTTTAAAAGACATTTTTGCAAAATGATGAAGAAGATGATGAAAATGATGTTCGTGTATTTCTATCAAAGAAATAATTAATGGCACCAAGGCGTCCTTGAGCATGAAATGATAAAGTGATATATTGAACGGAGTTATGGGAATTCTCTGCCCACTATCGCATTATGACAGTGTATACTTGCGTCCTAAGGGATTTGTAATGAAATCTGAGACCACATTGGTTTGCTCAGTTCAAGGAGTCTATCGACCGCTGGTATAGTAGTGTCTATATAATCGCAGTGCGAGTAAACTCATTCATTCCAGACCTGACTCACTGCAGCTCTCCTATACATGTGGTTCATTAAGTTCATGATAGATGTCCTCAGAGCAGTCCGACTAGGGCTGGACCAAGCCTGACCTTTTTCGCTGAGATAAAATTGGCCTGTTGGTACTATAGTTAAGGCTTGGCCATGTTGCTTGACCTAGCAACTATCTGGAGCTTGGGTCCATAAATCACTCTTGATGATCAGGACCGCCATGCTTGCTCTAAGTTATTTTACTGCCTTCTCAGTGAGCAAGTCGGTGGTCAGGAAATCTAGAAGTAAACTAGATTATATTACAGCTATGTACATTGTTCGTTGTAAGCCTGGGAGGTTGTCCACCTGTTGAGCCATATCTTAGAAAATTGCAAACGTTCTGATAAGGCATGCATTTAATAACATGTATGATACAGTCTTTGCTCTTTTTTCATTCCATTAGTACTTTCTCGCACTGAGCAATAATAAGAAGAAAAAAGAAGACATCCGGGGAGAGAGAGAGAGAGAGAGACTGAGGAGGGGAGGAGGGGGGGTTGGGAGGAGCATACCACAGCTTTATGGCTTTAAAAGCAATGTACAGCACTTTTATTAAACCTCATTCAGGGAGCTGACATTTCCGCAGGTAACAATTAGGTGTGTGCGTTCTGTTGTGAAGGAATTAAGCCGTCTGAATACGGCAAACTGTTACATGGGACAGGTTTTGTTTTACACCCACAACAAAAAGATTTTAAACCAAACAAAAATGTTTTATCTGAAATGGTTATTTTTTTTAAAGAACAATCATGATTTCAGCTGTCTGTCGTACCAAACGTTGAGCTAAAATTACATCATGCGAGCTGTCCGAAAATCATTAAGCGTGAACTATGGGATGGGGTCCACGTGTTATGTACTGTTTTGTTTATTACTCTCCGTATTATGGTCTCTGATTACTTGTCTAGATTTACTATTACAATCAGCAATATGAAATCAATACTCGTACTCACCGCAGAAAAAAAAAAAGAGTAAAGAAAGAAAAAAGAAAGAAAAAAAGACAGAAAGAAAGAAGGAAAGAAAGAAAACAAAACAAAAAGAAAACTAAAGCAAACGTCGTTTTATTCTAAATCTCTTTTGGTGTAAGAGATTGATTAAGAATAATACAGGCAGTACAAATAAATGGAGCGTAAGATTTACGAGACAAGCAAGAACAAAACTAATGCAGTCGATGTTGTTTAACTCTATAGCACTGGAGTCACCTGAAATCACTGAAGTTATAGTGGTCCTATAATCTAATATTAATTCTTTTCTGATATGTATCAGAGTAGGGTGATAGGTGATATGTTATTATGATAGGCACCTCATTATCATGCTGCTACTCGAAAAGTATCTCAATTAGAAAGATACAGCTTATAAATAGATATGTTTGAATAGATCCGCTCCCTTGATACTTCTAGTGTTAACATTCGCTGTTGTTCTCTCAAAAACAGAAAAGTGCCGAAGGCAAAGCAGTTACGGTCTTGAAAAGATTTCCATGCGCATTGACGTAAGAATTCTTGCGTGGACATAAAGCTGTCAGACATTGGCTGTAAATTTGTGGGCAAGGATCAGCATTTATCAAATGCCAGGGCGATACAATTTAAGATAAATATGCATCATTACTAGATAAGAGTGTCACGAAAATGTCCCATCATTATTCTTGCTATATAACTGCTGTTGTTATTTGCACCTCTATTTCATCTGTGTCTCATTTTGTGGTTGTGCCCTTTGTGAAATCCAATGCTTTTTCAATTTCAAGAGGTGGAGATATATTTACAAACTGACTTTATACACCACTCAGTCGAGCCCTGCAACTGAGGAGGGAGTTCGGAGGGTAAGCTAGATACATTCTTGCATAGAGCTTTTCGGGTGTTTCGTTACTCGGTATATTTATCTCCCAGCCACACAACAGAATGTCACTTAAGATATTAAGTAACGCTCTTTTTTGAGAATTATTAGTCATTCAAGACTGGACCCAATCTGCAGATCTGTCCGAATCCGGCTCGTGCATATATCGTGTATAATCAATATGTGTTGTAAATCTGTTTATGGTCTCCCGCCTGTCAGCTTTTTGAGAACCAGATATCAATGAAAATACTGTGATCTTGTTTCGTATTTCTTATGAGTAAAAGAGACAGAAATCCAGGATCAGAAGTTTATAAGAATTTTTGGAAAGTCTTCTGAACTTAGTCTGCTGGCTCTGAAAAGGTTGGAATAGGGTTTGTAGTGAAAATGGCAACTATTGAGATCTTAAATAATTTAAACCAAACGGGTTTAGTTTATAACAGTGTCCATCTCACAGTAACTTGAAGTCTTCTATGTTTGTCTCGATCACATGACTAATATCAGAGTGTCACTCCATTGCGATAGCGACACAATATCAGACAATGCCTCGGACTGATCGGCTAAGACAAGATAAGATATAAGATAAGATAACTAGGGCATCTTACTGTCATATTACACAAACACGGATAAAAGTGAACATATCTATCGGTAATAAAAAACTACTCACTCCTGAAAGAGCAACTTCGCAATCATAACATGAAAATACTTGATAGGTATTTAATCAAAAGGATAAACACAATTATCTATCTCTTTAATGTGATTTGGTCCATGCATTTCTGAAATTATAATGGTTTTGCTGTTCAAGCTGAACTACTTCAGTCTGCTTGTTAACCATATCCACGCAAAGATCTAACCACATAACGTTCATTCAATGCGGCAATGGGTAATAGTACCATAATAAAACTTTTCTGCAATACGAGATCGCCTCATTCTTGCTCGTATTTTGAAGGGACTGTCAGCAATCATAGTACCGAAAAACGAAGGAAATGAAAGAGCAATATTATAGAAATTGATACACTGAACTTTACTGAATATGGGATGGAGTCGGGGAATCAATGTTTGGGGGGGGGGGGGGGGGTGAAAGACGGAAAGACAGAGGGACGAATTAATGCAATGGCACAATATCACTGTGAGGACGGCCATGATTGAGCAGCCTGATATGGAATCATCATAAATCTGGGACTGGCCGACATAAGGTGCTAGAACCACTTAAAAACCAACAGTTGCAACTGCGTTGATATTTACTATAGAAATACTGGAATAATTCATGGATAGAAGCAGTCGTTGCCAGAGCATACCAGTGCAGGCTAAATGAAAAAACTCTTCACTCTAGAGTAGCACAGCATTTTATCAAGAATGATTTTTCGGATGCCAAACACTTGAATACTGGATACAACAGCTCTGCAGAAAATATGGGTCTTGAAATGAGACATAGAAACATCCATCAACTCGCATGGATAGCATAATATAAAAGCAAAGAAATTTTGTCAAAAATCCAAGATCACAATTTGTTATGACAACAATTAAGTCACAAAATACAACGTACAAATTTGTGGGGCCAAAAAACGAATGACAGAAACATCAAGACCAGAAGTGACAGAGGGGAATGGCTCATTCAAAAGGATAGAAATGATGGATGAATGGCGAGTACAGAATACAATGGTGACTGTAGAAAAGAGTTGTCGCAAATTCATATTTAGCTTGTGTTAGTAGGAGATTCTTACCGCCATCCAAGCTTGCCATGACTAATCAGAAATGCCCTTTGACAAGCAACGATTCAGGAAAACATCTTACTGAAACAGTGGCCGTACGTTCTTATCGAGGGGATTTAAGATCTGAAATTGTATTTCCCACAACAATCTAACGATTTACCCTCAAGGGGAAGAAATAAACATCATACTGAAATATATCGTTCATTAACAGAAGGCTTTTAATTTTTATGCTGGATTATAACATGAGATCTAGACAGTATTCTCCTATAACTCATTTCCTGGGTAGAAATAAAGAAAAAGAGCAAATTTCGTGTTCCTAGGCATAGATCTATTAATCTAAAAGATAGTGGTGGAGTCTCGGGAAGTAAACTGGGGCCAACAATAATAAATGTCCATGTGATAACCATAATTATTTGCCTTACAGCATGAGCAACTCCAGCTGTGCCGACCCCCTAGATATTAGGTCGGTTGACTAATGTCTTTAGCTGTTCGTGCATTTACCTTGAAAAGTTCTTGTAGAAAATTCTGTTTTCAGATGGTCTCGGTGAAAACAGAAAATTTAACCAGTGACATGACATATAGTGCATAATTGTACTGAAGACCAAAAAAACAAATTCTTCCTCTTTAAGAAATCAATTATCTGATAACTCTATTACAAAGGCTTTAGGGGAGGGGGATTGTCTTAGAAGTCATTTTGAAAACCACGAGGGGAGGAGGGGGAGGGGGAGATGAGACGATTTTAATCATTATTTTGGATTCAGCATGGGCAAATTAGAGGAAAACAAGTGAAAAACAGTTGAAATCACACATGGTTGCCATGACAACGGCCGCCATTTGGGAATTTGCTATCCGATCTTGCGTAACTTCGATAACTAATCTTCGACATTTTTCAGTCGATTTGCTAAAACTTTTGCATACATAACAAAAGAATGATGAGAGCACATTTTGTGAAATAATTAACTTAGAACTTTTGTTTTTTCATAAAAAAAATTGTAAAACAAAGCAAAATAATTAAACAAACAAACAAACCAAACCAAACAAACAAAGAAATCACGAATTATTCATAGTTTACCCCAGGTCTCAAGTTTCTCAAAAATTAATTGATATCGAATTTTCCCCTTATAATCATTTTTTCTAGTGTTCCAAATTGCATGGTAATTGCTCTAGAAGTAAAAATATCCACATGGGATATTTGTCCTGAAATACTACGAAGAAAAATGGCATTTGAAGTTTATTCAGCGAATAAAATAAGCATAGTAGCATTACTTCGGGCCTTCAGCTCCACAGTATGGTTGATCTGATATTGAAGTTCTCTACATGATGACTGTGTCTTATTTTATGCCTTTTTCTGTGCCTCTGCTCATATTTTCCCCCAAAGTTTTGTTCCCTGTCCCTTATCACTACAGGAGCTCCCGTAGAGTCACTTCAGGATTTGGGGATTGGGGGGGGGGGGGGGAAACAAAGGGGATGGGGAGGGTACTTTTGTTGG
>JBCEWB010094464.1:0-12343 GCA_039654565.1 Peronia peronii
AGAAGGATCTCCTCAGTCTCTGTGATGCTGGACAAATACCTTCTAGTTACAGACAGTTCTATGACTCTCTCCCCATTAATGGTGTTCCTGTTGAACTTGATGATGCCTAAGTCAAGCGTTCCTGGACTGCTTTATCAAAAATATCAATCTATGTTTTATATTACTGTCCTCTCATAAAGTCTAAGAGCACATAGCCACAAAACAGAGGTTTAACCCATGAAAAATAAACACTAATATTTATAAATGAGATAATTTGTAATGCTTCAAAGAATTTGATTCAGGCTTTGCTCGTTCACAATGGTTAGTGCTTTTCTGGTTTCATTCTCCCACAGATTGTCTTGTATTATGTGGCAACGTTTAAAAAAATTCACAGTATGATAGCCCAGATATGTCTGTCTTACTTCACAGTTTACACTAGGCTACTTATGTTGCTGAAACATCACATTGTTCATCTTCGATTTTATTCTTTAATGTTTAACAATGCCTATCCAACTGCATAGGCCTGTAAATCAAAATCAGTTTCGTTTGTTGTTGATGTGGTGAAATCAAAGTGTTTTTGCAATTTCATTTTACAGTTATTAAAATAATTGGAGTAATTCACTCAATTTCAATATGATGAAGTTCAGAAATTTGGTGTTCTTCATGCTAGACGGATGAAACTGATTGTCTCAAAATTTATTCCAGCCTTTTTTGTTCACACATGTCATCATTCTTTTCCTGCGCGCTCTCTCTCTTTCTCGCTCTCTCTTCTTTTCTCTACTCCCATTTTCCCCTCTCTCGCTCTTTTCTCTACCACCTCTCTCATTTTCTCTTTGTAACCCCCCTCTCTCTCTCTCTCGCTCGTTCTCTCTCGTTTAGGTCTAGAGCCATTATGGATTAAGATCTTTACTGAAAATGTGTTCTTATCAGTGTTGCTCTGACGAGACTCTGGCTATAAAGATAGGATCTTACCCAACCAGGCCATCCTTTAGCCTATAGGAGGCCTTGAAATCCTAAAATCACTGCCATGGTGGAATTGTGACAAAACAATCAACCAGCCCATTAAGCTGTTGCATGCAAAATACAGACATACTTCTTAGTTACAGTAAGAACACAACTTCCATCTTCTATATTCTTGGGGCAATAAAACGTCAAAGGCTTTTGGCGAGTTTTTTTCCTCGTATTGAGTGAGGTAAAAAATGCCACAAGCACTTGTCGGGTTTTTGCTCCAAACGACAGTTAATGGCACAAACCGCCAAATGCCAACTTTGGGGATTTTAGTCCTTTCTTTAAGCCAAAAAAGATTCAGTTTAGCGTCATTGTATGCAGCAAACAAAAATAAAAACATGCTCCAAGTCTCATTTTACTACACATACTTTGGTAAAAATAAATCAGTTTTTTGACTCTCCTGTAAAATTGAAAAATGGCGTTTGTCGGGTTCTTGCACCCAGCCAGCGATTTAGATTTATAAGGTAGCCAAGCGGCTCGCTGTGCTAGGGAAGATCCAATTCAAGAGCAGAAATTAAATTTGCAAGTTGATAGGGTAGATCCAATTCAAGAACAGAAATTAAATTGCAAGTTGCTAGGGTAGATCCAGTTCAAGAACAGAAATTAAATTGCAAGTTAAATGGATAAAATCCAGTTTATAACCAGTTATTACAAAGTGGATAATTAAAAAATCCAGTTTATCAAAATCCAGGTCGATGCCCAGCACTAAATATTACTATCAGACTTAAACTGACTTTTTTAAACATGGTACAGTGGTCTCCATCTAAGAATCCGGTCATTGGGAGACAAAAAAAGGAGGCTCTTAGCGGATTGAAAGCTTACACAACCCATCTGACTACTGTTTTGTTTGCCATGTTTAGTTGATTATTACCTTTGGTTAGAGATATATGTCTCTATGCGATAGGAACAGCTTTCATTGTTATGGATGTGTGTTTGTAGTGTAATTAGATCAAAGGGTTTCCGGCCTTTCTTGATTTATAATTTCATCAGTAATGTCCAGCTTCTTTCAAAGATTAAGTAAGTTTCCACGTAACAGTATCATTGTTGAATGAAACAATATTATGGTTAGTTAGCCCATGCATAGTGGCAAGAGTGACTCAAGTGTTTAAAATTAGCCAGACAGATAAAGTAGGAAAACAACTGACCAGTCTTGGGGCTAAACTTATTCTTCTTTATACATAGAGCCAATCACAGGGATGTACCCACGTGTTTGGCAGACAAAAAAATGGTTACTGCCTTGTCCATATATGGTTTGGTTATACAGTTACATGTCCCCCATCACTCTCCTCCTCGTATCCCACTTTCCTCCTCCCCCTCTCCATTTTTCTGCATCCCTAGTGCTGTGCATTTGTCTTAAGTGGACAATATTTGATGTGAAATCACACCATAAGTACTTGAGTGGCTGGCTCGGCACCAGGCTCTTTGGTGGATTTTTCTATTTGGGAGCAGGTAAATTATAGTGAAAAAATTCTGTTTCGCAGCAGAGGTGGGATCTTCTACAGATTCTTAGGTGGAGACTCTGTATTATTGTTATAGGAAGCTCAACATCCCAACTGACTGTTGTAGGATCAATTCCAAGCATTTGCTTTCACAGCTCTACCTGTCAGTGAATGACAAGTGCAGAGATGCTGCTGCTTACCTGATATCCAGATTTCTCATCCGTCATGATGTGAAGCAAGAGCTGCTGCCTCAGGCTCTCGACTGGATGATGCAGATGTTGAAATCTGCTGACTGTGAGTTTTCCACTTTTCTGAGACCAACGGGAAGTGTGTTGTTACAACAAGGCATGCTCATGAGAATTTCTTCCTCAGAGCGTCATATTTGTAATATCGTTAAATGTCAAATAAATGCAGACACACAGGTTTTCTGATTGTGAGTGACTCAGCGTCAAAAATCAGTTGAGCCTACCATATTTGTGACATTAAAACTTAGATTTTATTCTCAAAGAAATATCATAGGATGATGACTGATAGTTATCCAATTTTTGAAAAAGAACAGAGATATATATATTTCTTACAATTTCACAGTAGCGATGTACTCCAATGCTACTGTGAAATTGTACTCCTGAGAATATCTTCATAGTTCTGTTCTTTGTAGCTGCAGAATGAAACATTTGTTCCTTTAAATAAAGTTAAAGATAGGTTAATGGGGATTGTTGCAGTCAGATAAACACTTTTTGCAGACAGCAAAGGCGCATAAGATATTAAATAGTTGAAGTTTTGTCATGTTTCATTATTGTCTGTCTGTCTGCTGGCAGAGATGAGCAACTGTATCACATTTGAAATTGATTTTTCAGACTTGAGCTTGACAATTCCATTGAAGTAAAAACAATACAAATCTAGCTGATGTTATTTTGGATCTTTTGATTTATTGTCATTGTCCGTAAGTTATCAGTCAATTTTTTTCTGATACAGATACCTCTGGGATGGGCTGTAACCAATTGTGTGGGGTTCTTGCAGCCTTGGCCCTTCTTTTTAAACATGGGAAAAGAGAAGATTTATTGCCTTATGGTAAGAAACATTTGATGAGAAGTTTAGGCAGATGAGTTTTTCTAAGCAGTTTCTTATACCATAGCAAACTCAGTGAAAACAAGGAATCTTGAAGTATTTTAAATGCACATTTCCTTTTCTTTTTGAACATTTGATATGATGATGAAGTTAAAAAGAAAATGACAAAACATGTTTTACAATACACATTTCTTTGCATATCGTTCTCATGTTTTAAACTTAATTTTATGTTGTTTTTTAAAATTTATTTTTGTCTTATGTATTATTTTTTTTAAAACAGCAAATTATCCCTAATTTTCAGTGTCTCCAGGAAAAAAAATTACACAGCTGCCAAATCAAAGATGTTGCTCTCGGGCCTGAATATTCACATGTGCAACACCTCAATTAGATTCATCTTTGTAAAGAGAATTTATGGAAATAAAATGCTTATGGCTGATCACAATCAATATGAACTGCAGTCTATTCTTCTCTGTTTTGTCATGTGTAACTGACAGTTCGGTTCTTCTTCTGTGTAGCCCCAGTAGTTCTGAGAGTGACCCTGGATGCCAAGCTGGAGGAGTGTGACAGTTGTGTCATTCGCAAGTTGGTGGGCAAGCTCATTCATCGACTAGGACTTACTTTTCTCAAGTTCAGAGTGGCTGCTTGGAGGTATTGTTTTATAATGGGTTTTTATTTAACAGCGCACCAACATAATAATGGTTACATCAGTCCAAAAACATTATCAAAGACATTCAGCAGTTAAAAAGGATATGTCAAGATGTATACTAATTGTTATTAAAGAAAATGGGAGGTAAAATTTTGAAAATATTTCCTGTAAGTCTCATGCTGTGCTTCTCATTTGTTGGAATATAAATGATAGAAAGGGTACCTTTTTTTAGAAAAAAAAAATGCAACATTAGTGAGAGAATTAAAAGGGTTACAGAATCCAAATTCAGTGATAGCATGAAAATCCTCACAAGGTTTGCAGATATGAGTTGCGTACCTTCTCATATCTGGTCACATCATAGTTTGACATATACAGATTTTCATGGACAATCATTTAAGTAGTTATTAGTAAGTTGTTGAAACCGATTAGCGTATCCATTTACGGTGATGTGGCTTTATTTTTAGGGTCTTAAACTAGCATTTGTCCTTATATGTATTTGAAATAGATTAGTTGATTGCATATTTTCTCTACAAAGAAATGTTTCATTACTGAAAGGTGTTCATAAAAGCGTTCTGAAGGGTATCATTATGATGTGATATTTATTTTTGTACCAACCCACAGAAATTTCATAGTTGAAAAATAGAACTCTCAAGTGTGATGCTTTAATTTGGCTTCAGCATCTGAGCATAAGTAATTGAAACTGCTATCTCTCCCATATATGCTTGGTTTTAACTTCAGGTATCAAAGAGGCAGTCGATCTCTGGCAGCCAATTTGGGAGGTGGTGTTACTGCAGCAACAGAAGGTGGAGGAAATATGGACATACAGCCATCAGAGGATGAAGACGATATAGATGTTCCAGATGAAATTGAGGAAGTCATAGGTTAATATAGTTCTCATTCCAGAGTAAAGTTTCTCTTGCTGTTATGTCACTTGAATCTTTTGCGTTTTGTATGCATTAACTCCCAGGATTCATTGATAGACTTAGGAATGTAGAGGGCAGAAGTTTCCTTGGAACTAGGAAGATGATATATTATAGCATGTTGATATTGTATTAATACCTTTGAAAAAGATTTAAGAAAAAAATTGTTTCAGAAAATAATGTTTTTACTCCATAAATCTGAAAGGGTATGTTATGATTCATTTTATTATTTTTGTCATATATATTTGCTTTATCTCCAGAGCATATGCTGGTATATCTCAAGGACAAGGAAACCATTGTCAGATGGACTGCAGCCAAAGCGTATGTGGAATCTTGAATTATTGTATAGTAATGGAAATATCAACGACTAGAATGCAGCATTCAGTTCAAATCTGAATTACTGCATTTTTTTTTCAGTTTATAGACAAGGCTCTTGACTTCCAAAATTTATTCATTTAGAAATGTGATCTTTTGGGACCTGTGATGTAACCTTTGAGCTTTGTTCTTTAAAATATTATTCTTCTAATGTAAACATGAATAGCTCACTGACTGTAGATAATGCAGTCTTTAACTCACTGAACACTAAGCCTTAGTTCACTGGCTGCTGCTGGTGCCTAGGGATGTCTACCATTTGTAAAAAACAAAACCAAAAAAAAAGTCAGTATGTATCAAATATTATGAAACTTGGGGAATATATAGTATATTGCATGTTCTTTGCATTTATGAAATTATTTTTACAAAATCCAATATAGTTTGAAACATATAGAAGAAAGAGGACAGGGAAAAATTTTGAGAAAAAAAAACTTTCCGGCATTCATGGGAATAACAATAAATCATGCTAAAAGCACAAGATACCATTCTCCACACTGAATAAATATAATCCAAATTGTCAAATGAAATATATTCAAACACTTATATCCAAAAACATGATTATGCATGTACCACTTAGGCAGCTTTGATATGATTCGGTTCAAACAAGCAACAACACATAGAGCTTTCCACAAAAAATGTCATTGCTATTTTTCAGTTTCAGTGAGAAAAATGTTTGAAAGAAATGTGATTGCTGTATCAAAAGCAAAATGATAAATAGATTAGACCACTAAATAAATCTTGAATTAGGCTTGTTTTGCACTTGTGAGTACAAGGAAGATTACAACGCATGTATATCACATAGGGATCAAGCTCCGGGGCCATACTAGATCTAGTTTCCCCACCGTGTTGATATGGTAGTGATACAAGCATGCGATGCATACATTTCCAAAAATATGCAAGTATCTAACAAATATTCATATCAGGAAGGCTTTCTACATCATTTTCATGAATTGAATCAAACTCTACATTGGAATCAGTCGTATAATCATCTCCAATACATCGGGAGTTGAAAGATGCCATCGTGGAAGACGAAAACAGCATGAACAATGAATTACACCATAGGTCAGGATTTTCTCGCTTACAAAGTTATTTTAGTAGTTTCGTCAAAGTTAGTTAAGTATAATTGTGTCTGATTGGCTACTAAATGTGTACAGCTAAACATTGACCAGTGGAAAGATTGTTTGATGTCAGAATCTACAAGGGAATCCCATACCAATATATTCGGGGTTAGTATTCTGTGGTTGCGGGGGAACACCGATATAGTCAGGGTTAGGGTTCAGTGAGTTAAAACCAGAAAATATCCACATCTATGGAATCCATAACTTGAACAGTCCCATGAAATAGCTTAAGTTTGTAGACTGAGAGTGAGTTCTCCATTTTCTAAAAACAGCCCAGTTTCATGATGTACACTGTAACTATGAAATATCGACTGTCACTTGTATGTACCATCATAACCTGACTCAAATACCTTACCATAACAAGATTTTTAAAAATCTTTCTTGTTTCTTCATGTCATAGCTTGAAAGTAGAAAAAAAAAAATGTGTTTTTTTGTTTGTTTTTTTTTTGTGTTGTGTCATGCTGTGGCTGGTCCTGTTTATAAATATTAGTTTCTGGCTAAGACTTGTAATGTCTTACTGAGGTTATCACTGACATTTGTGTTAGACACTTCACCTCAACAGTGGAGCAAATTGATCATGACCTGTTGTTATGTCATCGCCTCAGAATTAAATTGTCCTAACTACAACATTAAATGTTGTAATAAGGACAATTTTACTCTGGGGTGACGATTTGTTTTCAAATAGTATTTCATATAAGGTGTCTTTCATGTTTTCCAATTGATCAGCATTGGCAGAGTGACTGGCCAGCTACCCCGTGAGCTGGCGGACGATGTGGTGGGTTCTGTACTGGAGCTGTTTAGCTATCAGGAAACTGATGGAGCTTGGCATGGAGGTAAAGAACATGGAATGGACCTTTCTTTATTAACTCTCCAGTGCCAGAAGAGCATTAAAGTTACTTTGCCAAATGTACTTCCAATTTCTTCAATGGCTCAAAGCTACATTGAGGTCTAGCCTAATTTCATGTCTGATCTTTGCCAGCCACTGTTTCTTTGATTTATTTGATATTCAGAAAAGAATGCCAGGACAAACCAGCATCTTTCCACATTGATAGAGACATAACAGGACAAACAGTTCAGTACAATCTGGAGTTGTATCATAGAAAAAGTAGAATAGTCTTGTGATTATTTGAGGAATGATGGATTAGTGTTTAGAAACATGGGCTGTAATAAATATAGTCTTAAACAGAAATAATTGTCATGTAATTTACTGTTTTGTATGTTATTGGACAATTTTTTTGTAATGTGTGTGGATGCTTAATTACATTAGTACAATGAGCAGCAATATGATCTTGAAAAGTTAAAATTAGTGAAGGACAAAATACTGAAATTGGGTCACTGATAGCTGAGCTAGATTTGACCACTGCATTATTTGTTGTGAATGATTGAACCTTAAGATTAAAACACAAATATTACTTATATTCAGACATGAAGCTGAAAAATTTGAATTTTTTTTTTTATCTGTTGATTTTATGTCATTTTCTGCTCATTACAGGCTGTTTAGCTTTGGCTGAATTGGGTCGCCGAGGACTTCTTTTGCCAGAACGATTGAAAGATGGTGTGTATTTCTCAATTTGGCACTTTACTCCAGATATGATGCAATCTGTTTATTAAATAAATTTGGTTAAGTCTTGCTGTGAACTACACCAGATGAGAAAGGAAAAGGTTTAATCTAGGCAAAGACCATGAACCTGAAAGTTTTAACTGTGTTCTTTCACCCTTTGTCAGCTTGCTGCAAGGAATATGATTTGCAGGATTAAAGTAATGGAAGTTTTTTTTATTTGTTCTAGGTTGTCTGTCTGTACCATTAAAATTCCAGTGTATCTAAAGATTTGGCAGTCAAAATCATCCAGTTTTTTACTCTCTATCTGTTGCATAGGTGGCTGAAAGTATTGTCATCTGTCTCAGAAAGAAGTTGTTTTTTTTTTGTGTGTGTTACCTGACTATCACAATAACAAATTTGATGTTGATTTATATTGGTGGTGCCAGTCACAATCAAGGCCCTAATGTATGATGATTTAATAACTTTGTTGTATATGCCTTATTCAGTGGTACCAGTGATAGTCAAGGCCTTAGCATATGATGAGAAGAGGGGAAACTTCTCAGTTGGTGCACATGTGAGGGATGCTGCCTGCTATGTGTGCTGGGCCTTTGCTAGAGCCTACGAGCCCCAAGTTATTGTACCATATGTGCATCAGATTGCCAAGTATGTAATACTCAAAATAGGAGAGCTCAAACTGATCATCATTGGCTATCATGTAAATTTTCACTTCATAATATTACATATGAAACGCTTAATGTGTGTACACCTGAGTGTATTTTAGTGGATCAGTTTGTATCTTTTTCACACAACATTACAGTTAAGAAGGGGGATGGATCCTGAAATTGAGTTTTTGCTCAAAATATTTGATTTCAGGTTTTTGTTTTCTTTTAAAAGTTCGGTCTCTGCTGAATATAAAAGTGGTATTAAAAAGATATGTCCATTCTAAGGTGTGGGGAGGGTGGTCAAGCAAAGGTTGACCTGCCCCTCTGCCATCCAGGCTCTTGCTATTTTAGGGCTCTTTATTCAGTGATAGATCATTACTATTTCGCTGGCTATGGGCAAATTGTGTGTAGAAGACTTGATTATGATCTCTTTCACCAATATCGGGAGCCCCAGTGCCAGAGGTGGACACTGACTGACCATCTGAGGCGCTGACCACACCGAAGATCAGTGAAAACATTCACCTGGGCCTCTGAAATAGACTTCCCACGGCCTAAATATGCCATGTTTCTGCTGTTTCAGAGTGTAATAATGGATTATCTATCACAGGAAGGGTAAAAATGCACTTGGTTTTGACCAAGGAAGACATGGCGGCCATATATAGCCCACTCTGGACCCTAAAATGACTCCACGGAAGCCCTTTTGCTGATGGGGGTAGGGAAGCAAAAATGGAGGGAAAATGGGAGTAGGGGCACAGGAGAAGGCAAATGAAGGCATAGAAATCATGGAAAGAGGTCTAGTAGGTGAAACAAACATGTTTTGGGATTGAAAGTCTGATCAAAAGCTCTTCACGGCTGTTTTTTTTATCAGAAAAAAAATTTTTAATGCGTTTTTCTCAAAATATGTTTTTTTGGCACAAATATGCGATCTGCTTTTTTATTTATGGAACAATTGCCATGAAATTTGATATGAACATAGAACAAAACATTACAAAAAAATAATCAGAAGGGATTTTTGATAACATTTTAACTCACTGGCTGCGGCACTTTCTGGCAAGATCTATACTCTGTAGATGACACTTTTTGGGGTGTTTTCAAAAAATCAATATAACCTAACCATTACTCACAGAGCTGTCAAATTTTCAACAATGATTTATTACATAATGATCTGTTGAATAAAGCAAAGAGAAATCAATTACCTCAAAAAAATGAAATTTTGGTGATTTTTCAAACTTGAAGAAAAATGTGTGCCAAAAAAATCATTGGCAGTCCGCACTCTTCCTCACAGTGTCTGTAACAAAATGTGTGATAATGCTTTTCAGATGTTCTTTCGAATGTAAAGTGTCACTGATGAAATCACTATCATCTTCTTCTGACTCAGAGCTACTTTCATAGACAACTCTTCTCTGATTAGGTCTAGATGTAGGCATAGGACCAGCCCTAGTAGATGGTTGTGTCCCAGAGAACTTCAAACTAGATCTGGCAGCTGAAGAGGATTTAGGTTTATGACCAGTTTTGGGACCTATTTTACCCTTTGCAGACACAATCTTCGCTTTCTTTGGCAGATCTGGAACATATTTTGGGTCTGCATCACTATCACTATAAACACTAACTTCAGAATCGCCTGGGTCTTCTTATAATTAAAAAATTCTATGCCTTTGTTTACTATGTAACGGTTTTGAGGGTGTAGCCATTTTGAATGACTTACAACTATCTCGCAGTAACTGACGGAAAAAATTCCTATAAAAATAAGTAGAGAAGACATCGAAACGAGACTTGCGGCAAAATAGAGGGAAATAACCAAACTTTTGGACAGTCACACTAGTGTCACAGCTGTTGCGACCCTTCTTAAGAAACAAAATTCCAAAGTGACAATCGCAGGGGCTGCGACTTCCGCAGCCAAACGGCGGACCATTTTATGTCACAAACGTTGTGACTATAGCAGTCAGTGAGTTAAATTTTTGAGAAATTTGGAATTTTAGGGTCAAATTTTCGCAAAATCCGTGATTTTTTTAATACCAATTTTAGAAATTTCAGAAAAAAAAGATAAACAAATTATCAAAAATCCCCTCTGATCATTTTTAGATATTGAACTGAAAAATATGTATGCAAATTTTCACGCAAATCGGTTGAAAAATGTAAAAGCCTATTTATAGTAAAGTTATGCAATATTGAGTAGTAAAATCCAAGATGGCGGCCGTTGCCCTGCGGATGGGGGGGGGGGAGAGAGATGATTTTAACCATTACCTTTGAATTCGGCATGGTCAAATTAGAGGAGAACAATCGAAAAAAATTCGAAATGACTCATGGTTGCCATGGCAACAGCCGCCATCCTGGATTTCACTACTCAATATTACGTAACTTTACTACAAATAGGCTTCCACATTTTTCAAGCGATTTGCATGAAAGTTTGCCTATATGTTTTTCAGTTCAATATCTAAAAATGAGATGTGACACGTCAAATTTTGGGCATATGGAGTTATTGGTATCACTGTAAAGTGTGTGAAAAAATTATTATTCTAACTTAGGTAGAAGTTGAGATATTGGCAATTAAAGATGAAGGGGGTGACCTGTTGCTGCAGCATAATTTAATGAGAAAACGGCCAATCACTTTTGTAAATCCTTATTAATCCTTGTTAGGCCATGCTATTAAATTACAATTTTTGGGCTTTTACTCGATCTATTTCAGCAAAATAAACTCAGAAATGCGTTTTTAGATTGATATGGAAGGGTTTGGTGAAGAAAAAACAATTGCGTTAAAAATTCATTCTTTGTTGAAAACCACGATTTCTCCGGTCGGCTCAGTTTGATGAGCGCCTGATTTCATCGTGTCACGTCTCAAATGATCAGAGGGGATTTTTGATAATTGACTTAGTGTTTTTTTCATAAATTTTTTAAATCGGTATGTAAAAAAATCATGGATTTTGCAAAAATTTGACGAAAAAATCTCAGAACTTTCAAAAATTTAAAACACTATCAAAAATTCCTTCTGATCAATTTTTGGATTGTTTTGTTCTATGTTAGTATTAAATTTCATGGCAATTGCTCCATAAATAAAAAAGTAGATCACATATTTGTGCTAAAAAAACGCAATTTGAGAAAAATGCGTTTAAAGTTTTTTTCCGCTAAAAAAACAGCCCTAGAGAGCTTTTGAACGAACTTTCAACCCCAAATATGTTTGTTTCACCTACTAAACCAAGAGCATTTTTACCCTTCCTGTGACAGATAATCCACTATTGCATTCCGAAACGACAGAAACCTGGCATATCTCACTTTCATTAGGCCGTGGGAAGTCTATGTCAGAGGCTCAGGTGAACATAATCAAGTCTTCTATATGCAATTTACTCGTAGCCAGCGAAATAGTGATGATCTATCACTGAATGTAGTGCCCCAAATGAGCAAGAGCCTCCTGGGTGGCAGAGGGGCTGGTCAACCTTTGCTTGACCACCCTCCCCATACCTTAGAATGGACATATCAACTTTTTAATACCATTTTTATATTCAACAGAGACCTAACTTTTAAAAGAAAACAAAAATTCAAAATCAAATATTTTGAGCAAAAACCCAATTTCGGGAAGGGGGGGGGGGGGGGGGG
>JBCEWB010094475.1:0-12342 GCA_039654565.1 Peronia peronii
CGAGGGACCACAGTGAGGGAGGGAAAAAAGAACGTTTTATTCCCCCCCCCCCCCCCACCGAAAAACAAAAATGAAAGAGGAGAAAGAGTAGTCAGAAATTTGACGAAAGAGAAAGAACGTTAAAAAAAAGAGAGAGGGAAAAACAAAACAAACAAGTAAAGTATGTAACGGCATCAGTGATAAAATACCGCCAGCGAAATAAAATACATATATATATACTGAGAGAGAGACAGAGAGAGACAGAGAGAAAGAGAGAGAGAGTGAAGAGAGAAAATTAATATAACATAAAGGACAGCAACTTCAAGAAAGAACACGCAAAGAAAGAAACAAACAAATGACCTAACCAATATGCCCATGGATGTACATCTAGCTAGATCCACATTTCTTTCTCTGTTCTTCTAGAAGGACAGACTGATAAATGTTAGCTTAGATAGTACAGGAAAGCTCATAATATTCTTATCATAAACGGTCGGATAGAAGGAAAATGAGGGCTGCATCAATAATTCACAGCCATCAACCCGGTCCGAGGATGTCGGGCTATCCTGTGTGATACTGACCTCTACCACTGCCGCTTCCTTGTGCTGGTTAGTTAACCGCCATGTCTGAACCGGCTTCATGGCGACGAGTGTCCGCCATTTGGGTCCAACGCTGACAATTATTTCCTCTACCGCTACAATGAGTTGCTACTGACTATCCAGCCCTTGACGACGGTGACATTGTGAAAGAGAGTAGTTTTTTTGTGTGTGTTTTTTTAATATTATTATTTAGAAATTAAACTTATTTGTTTTTTCTTCCAAATCCACCGTTCTTATATATTATCCATGCAAGTGACCCCAGATTATTGTAATTTTCTGTGATAACCTATATGCGAAAACATGGTGAGATGCTACGTCCCATTATATTCCATCACGAAAAAAGAAAAGAAGCCAAAGTTTGTCCCAACATTTTTTTGTACAAATTAAAAAAAAAAAAAAGACACAAAAAGTCAAGGAACAGCAGTTGATTGGAATGGTGATTTTTAGGCGGGCTAAACTAGTTTTCGAAAACCAGATTTGAGTTTGGTAAAGTAACTTCCAACGCTCGTTGGAGATCTAAGTCAGAACGGTCCACTGAACAAATTGTCATAACATCATGGAGTGCAAGCAATAGTCATAGCAAGTGAAGTATCTTCTCAAGAGTTGAGAGCTATTAATTTTGCTTTGTTAGGTCTCGCATTCTTTAACTGAAGTGAATGGAGCTTGAGTTTCACAATGGTCATTCATGTGAAAACGTGAACTATTATGTTATAATAAGCAGTCTGTTAAAGCTGGTAACGTGATCAGAGCACACCTGTTACTTTTCGTCACAAAAGCTTAGCTGAATAACAGGATGTTTTTGGTATTCACTATTTTGGGGGTAAACATTTAAAGTATCGGTACATTTTTCTAAAAGAATTAATCAGAATTTTAAAATAAGCTTTCTTTTAAAGGTAATAAAACTTCACTAGAGGTAAGGGCACTCTCGTGTACATTCCATAAAGTTTTTGCATGCATGACGCAATGTAACTGTGATCGTGCTGTTGAGCCCTTAAATCTCAACACAAACTAAACTAATACAAAACTCTATCAACTAATTTTCCCGCCCATACATTTTCCACGAGCTGAACTACATCAATTTGCAAAGAACTTGGGCATTAAAGCATTGTAAAAAGCGGGAAACCACTATATATTATTCTTTCCATTTAAAACATTTGGAACAGTAGGCTGTGAAAAACAATTATGACAATGGAGAGCACTATCATTATCTAGAGAGGTTTTCATAATTTTCTGATGAGCATGCTTCAAATCGAGCAAAAACATCTTTTTTTTCTATTATTTGCAATGCTTGTTTTATACTTCATAAGCCTAGAAAAGGATAATAAGTAAATTTGACTTAATGATTAAACGACATATTCTTCAACCATAGGATTGGCCAACTCGAAATCACCTGAGATTATGTTTCGGGATTATAGAGTCCTTTGTTCAGAATTATAATCTGCCTTGATGTAATCACTCACTCCTTGTTCCCGTTTGGCTTCTCTGCTCCCTTTTGACTTAATTTCAACTTGAAACAAAGTCTTAGGTCATTTTAATGGGACCCTCGTACAAATTGAGCTATGCGAAACTGGCACTTAGATCCTGTTAAATATACTCATAGCTAACAGCTACTCTAAATGAAACATAAATGACTCTCATTTCTACCTATCTGTCTGCAGATATCTTTACACCTTTTGAATTAAAGGGACTTACCACTTAACAGTTTTGCCCTACCTTTTTTTGTTTCAGCTCATAGTCTCAGCTTTTATCTATATATCTTTCAATTCATAACTGAGAGAAAGAGAGAGAGAGAAAAAGTATGTGAGAATGTAATAAGCATGTGTATTTATGTGTGTTTGAACATGCTTTGTTTGTATGTGTAACTTCCCACACACTAAATCTATGTGTCTGTATAAAATAACGCCGGGCACCAATATCTGCATGAGCAAATTCAAGTATTCTATCCTATTCGTACTCAATTCGATTGACCAGGAGACAAAAATTACCAATGAGCAAAAAACAAAAGACCAGATCAAGATAATCCCTCGTAATGTTTGCTCCATATCTGCATAGACAATGATGGACCTGACCCCGCACCTGTCCAGGTCACTTTAGCGCCTCTGTCTCATATGCCAACCACCAGAACAAGGGCAACACTGCAGGACCTCATGTTCTTTGAAATCCTGTCTGACACATGACAAGCTAGAGCTATGCTGTGGTTGTGAGAAGCCGGTTGTTTAGATCTATATCACTCCTCTAAATTCTTCTCGTTTCCAAGGAGGTGGGACTAGGAAAACAAGGAAGCCTAGAATTACTGAAGGTAAATATCTCAATTGTATCTAGTGACATCAATATATGAAAAAATGTAAAAAGGAAGAAGAAAGGAAGAAGGAAGGAAGGAGGAAGAAATGAAAAACAAGGAAGCTTGCTAGATTTACTTTTCTAATGACACCCCCCCCCCCCTTTCCAAAAAAAAAAAGGGGGGGGGGGAGCTGGCAGATGATGGTGGGGAAAGGGTTGAAGAGAGAGAGAGGATGATCTTTCAACTAACTGTGTTTTTTAATTTGACAAAAGAGAGAGAAAAAAAAAGAAAAATACTTATTGTGCACTTATAAAATATATCCGAAGAAAACGAACTTGAATTTGATTGACTGAGGAATAAAATAGCGCTCAATCCAGAGAACTCTTGATGGGGCATTAAAACTTAGGTGGAGTTGTAGATGGTGGCATCTGGCTCTCCATAAGGGCCTAGAGATCTCAGAGAACAACGTGAGCCAACTATGGGTAATTTCTCAGGGTATTCTCTCTCTTCTTTTCTCACCCAGACTCAGCCGTTTGATTTTCAACAACAGCTGCTGACTCTAATACAACAACTAGATCAAGACTCTTGTTGGTGAGGTGTAGTGACATTGCTAAAGGCAACGGCCCATTGCCTCTTCATTATTCATTAGGCGAGACTCCATTCTGGCGGATCGACATTAGTGCCTCCTGATTTTTGCCCTGCCTCTCATTTCTTTTTGATGAGTATGACCGCGGATGTCCAGAAGTCGATCTGTCCCCTTGGATCAGTGACTCCTTTTATTATTGTTGTTTTTGTGTTGTTTACAAAAAGTATTTTCGCAGTCAATCAATTTGTCCTCGTTAAAAATTGGTTTAGCCTGAGCAAACTATCCGCAGAAACACACATAGAGGATGTCCCCACTGTATCTTATAGTGAATAGCACCATTGTGAAAAAAATATGGAATGGATGATGGACGAAACAATAAACGAAACAATATTCTGACATTTAATCTCCGACAATTATATTATTTTTTGACAAATTATGAATTTATATGATTCAATGTACAAGGAAAAGCAATTTTAGAATCTATGTTGAATGTGATAATGTCAATAACGGACAAAGGATCACGATTACAGTCTCTAAATAAATAAATATTTTTTACTATCCATCGAGTCTCATTGTAGAATCGGTGATAGTTATCATTGCTTTAGAGTTATATTATCAAACACTTTAAAATGCTGCCGTGGGGCTTAAAAGTTTTTTTGTTTTTTTTTTAATTTTTTTTTTTTTTTCCATTCAATCCCGGTCCAGGCAATTTCACTGGTAAAACCGAAATTACAATCTCTCTGGGCATGGAGACAATGTTTTGAGCCGTAACATTATTTCAGCGAAAACTTCTTGTTGCTGTAATTGCTGTTGTTGTCGCTTACTTTTATTGCCAGGTAGTGGTATTCTTCCCGACCGGATGGTGAGACTTCAGCTCCAGACTTTCATGGAGATGTGGATAGGAATTCAGGAGGATTTATTTACATTTAATGTTTAAGCTATGTAATTCTTCTCTCCCACTCCTTTTCTCTTTTTCTTCTTCCTTTTTATTATTTTTTTCTTTTTCGTTTTCGTCAGAATTTTCATTTAACTCGTTTAGATGCGCCTTTATATTAAATAAAGATCTAGTCCTAAACGAACAAAACCCATCCTGGGACTGGGAAGAACTACACATGCACATTTTAAAGCCACTTTGTCTCCAGGAAGAGGCTGAAAAGCGCAAAATAAATTACATTAAATTGGCCAATAATACCACAGTAAAACAAACCTTTGGCAAAAATCAAGAGCCACTTATATGAATTGTTATCTCATTTACATTTCATCCCATGTTGTTACATTCAGTGGCAATTATTCAGCCACATGTTCCCATGGTAGATATAATCGGTATCCTTTCAAAATTCATGCTTCATCCATTGTGCGTATTCTTTGTGCGTGCATTCTTAGCACAGCTCCAACCAACCAAACACTATTGCCTGGGACATTACCATCATTTTGTGTTGTGAAACCCGCCCTTCGTTCCACAGTGTTAGGTGAAGCAAAACGATTAGGCCAACTGAAAAAGAATTCATTGAACGTGACACTATTGTCCAAGGACAACTCGAGATAACCTCCACCGGGAGGTTGAAAGACGTATATAAAACGTAACGTATTGTCCAACCTGTAACTGATAATGGCCGCTTTCAGTGTTGATATAACACCGTCAGAAGGGTGTCAGATTAACCGGTATAAGGTAAGAACAGGGAATACTAGGGGGTACAGCTATTTCTCATCCAAAATAGGTGAATTTAACACTTTGAAAGCGGCCATTGCTTTTAAAACAAACTGGATACTAGGAATGATGATATAACTCCAAATCAAGGATGAATTTTAAGAACCCACACTGAGATCAACTGTAAATGTATTAAGATACTATATCCGTCTTTAATCCGTCTAATTATCTAGTGACGACATTCCCGTCTCCAAAATAAGACCGAACACTAAAAAGAGTGAGACTGGAGATGTGTTCATTCTGTCACAGACAAAACTACGTAAAATGTTACAGTGTTGGTGCTTTTTCTTTCAGAGAGGCAAGCAAGGTCATTGGAGGATTAGACGGAGTTCAGACTGAATCGGATCTAAGACAGATGGACTGTATTTGTACACTAAGGACTGATATAGTTTGTCAGTAGAAGTCTATTGTTTTGCTTTATAGTATTTTTCTTTATAGTGAACTATCTATGATTTACTTTTTTTTTTCCAGACTAATTAAGCTTCTCATACCACATGCATATCACACTGTGCGAAAGAGAGCTAAGACTCCAGCAAGTAAACCAAATGCAAAGATCACACTTGAATGATGAGAATCGGTGTCACTGGGAGACACAATGAGGCCACCACGACATGAATAGTTATTTAGGCTTGAATAAAGCCCAAGGTAATAATAAATCTCAGATTGTGGGAATCAAGTCAACACAAGCTTATACTTCACCCATCTCTTTATTGGAAGTTTTGTTGTCGTTATTTCTTGAAGCCTCTCTATCGCCTGATAAGCTGAAATCGTCAAACGTCGATGGTTTTACTAATAAAGTAGATAATCTCGTCAGCGTGTGAAATGTTGGGAAACACCTTTATTATTTTATTTTACTCTTCAGGTCCACCCAGTCTTTGAAATACAACAATCAAAGCAGAGAAAAATATTGAAATTTAACTACCAACCTCATCGATAAGCCCTGAACAGCTTATCAAATAACGGTGTATGCACGATGGGACTACTTTGTTTGGTGCCAGATACTCCGTCTCGGAAAAACATTACTGTCTTGATGCGCATCGGTGCACAGCGCATCGGTTCCAGTTCGTTTCAGTCTAAGCTCAGTCCCATTATCTACTGGCACCACCAACTTCACATTCTAAAGATACAATCACACTGCATTTTCTCCGATTGCTTCAGAACAGTTTTATGCTTTTTCATGTTTAATGTGAGCATTTTTAATTTTGGGGATGTCAGCAACGTTACTGGATAACAGACGGAGCCCATATTGACACGGAAGGGAGACAGGATGCACTATGTTGACACACTTTTAATACGCAGACACAGGGCATTTATTTCTCTCCCATCCGTGTCAGTCTAAAGTCTTCGTGACGTCACTCCCTGTTTCCACAATGTATCGTGTTTGCGCACCAACACAACCCTTTGCTTTTGTCTGTCAGGCTGATCGGCAAAACTCTTCTATCTGAATTTTAAATGTGTTTACTCCCGTCACAGACAATGTAAAGTTCAGTGTTCCAGTTGAATGAATTTGGATCTGAATCTCCAGTGCTCAGGTTGTGGTGATGAACACTTGCTTTGTTTAATCTTGGAAGTGTCACAGCACCAGTGAAGACTCGCTCGCTTTACTTTGCATAGTAAACGGTTTTCCAAAGAATACGGAATACGGTGACAAGGTACATGTCCAATATTATCGGTAGATCTAATCTGTCACTTTTTAAAACGTGAATACATATCATTATAAATGGTGTCTGTAAAGTCTAGACACATGGGAAATATCATTGGCTATCATATTTTTTTGTGGAGTTAATGCATCGGATTTTTGTGATCTTGCAAAAGGCATCGAATTTTGCATCATAATTGGTGGAAATTATATTGAAGACCTTATAATTATATTAATATTCCAGTACAATAAAAAAATATTTTTCGTACTTGTTTTACTGAAAATACGCATTTTACATTACTTTGTGTCCAGACTTTACGGATACTCTTCAAAATTTGATGCTCTTTTCAGTGAAGACGTGAAGACGCAGTAGAGATATACTTGCTCACTGACAGTTTCTCTCTGACACTTTTAAGGTTAACACTGTGAGCTGTCACATGGTGAGAGACTTCGGCTTCTTTTTTTTTTCAATGTGGAATAAAGACACTGCAATGTGAACACTAAAACATCCAATGGCTGAACCAGCTATTGTTCGGCTAATCACTGCGACTGCACCTCGATCTGGTCATTTTTCCTGCATTTTTAACTGGAAGGACGAGATATTTTGTGCAGTTGTTGACAACTTGGTTTCAGCAAAAGTTACGGCCGGTGTAGATACAAAAGTGATTGTTTGGAGACAAACAGATAGAAAACCAAGCAAGCAGGCAGACAGACCAGTAAACAGATAGACAAGCAAACAAATAGACAGACAAACAAATGGACAGACAGACAGAGTAGCTGTATACTTTCAATGACTTGAACTACATGTATATACTAATACACATGTTTATCTCCACCCATTCTTTTCTGTGGCACATAGCCCGCCTCCACCTCTTTTTTGTACAGACGTATCCATTGTTCGCTATTTGTGCAAATTGTCACATAATTCTGTTTGACATGGTGCTGTTGTCACGCTGTGCTATAACGTCAATATTTTGGTGAATAAATTAATGCGTAATCGTTGAAAAAAAAAAAGAACGATTTGAGCATGCCATGATAGCAAGATGACTCCATGCATAATGACATGCATCGTTTGACTTCTTTGCCTGATCGCTGAGCGAGATCATTATATCTAGACAGAAAGTCGTGCAAAGTTGTTTACCAGATATTCATTTTTGTTTGTTGGTTTGTTTGTTTTTCAGTAAGGCCGTTGCAACTTCGAAATGGACGGAAAGTGAAAAAAAACAAAAACAAGGAAAGCAAAAAAGCCATTTTTCGTTGCGAATCTTATCCAAACCTGCCGCTTCAGCGCAATAATAAACGGTTTTGGTTTCATAGGCTGATAGTGGAATTTGACATTTGACACCTTGGTTTGGATTCAGCGGCATTGTATGCAGGACGCTGCATCGAGAGATTATTGCTTTGCGATCAATAGCTGCAATTAAACATACAGTACTTTGAAACGGGTCTTTGAACTTATCTCTGGATTCTGCTTTTCATTCAATATTGAGCTGATTACTGATTACTGTGTTTTTGTAAGCAGTTTGAAGAGTAGAGATGAATTTGGTACTAAGTTGATATCTTTCTGTCTTTCTTTCTTTCTGTCTTTCTTTCTTTTTCCTGTCTTTCTTTTTTGTTCTTTCTTTCTGTCTGTCTGTCTGTCTGTCTTTTTGTCTCTCTTCCTTCCTTCCTTTCTTTCTTTTTTTTACTCTTTTGTTTTAATGACACAGATATACTTGTGTTAGTGTATTGAAGAGTGGAAATGTTCGCGATACTAAGCTGATGTTTTCTTTTTTCTTCTTTTCTTTTTATATTGTATTCCCTGCCATATTTACAAGACTAGCACTGTGTTGCCTATTCTTTCATTGTTCCTAAAATGAAAACGAAATGAGAAGAACTAAAACGCAAATAAAAATGTCTTCATAGTCCAGCAGTTTCATCGATATCAAACGATACAGGGGATGAAATCAAAAGCTCCAACTTTCTTGTAACTTACATTTGATCACTTAGGATTGGTTGCAATTTAACTGCTTATTTTTTAAAATTTTTTTTTAGTTAATAACCTTTTCTCACAGATCATGAATCACCTGAACAGTCAGGCCAGAATCGGGAATAATGATAGAGTAAGAGAAGAGAGAGGTTAGTAAAAAAAGGGAGCGAAGGGGAGATGGGAGCAGGTGGAACATAATGGCATCAACTAAGCATATTGCCATGCATAATGGGACTACGGAAGAGGCAAGGAAATAACAGCTTGTTGTTGTTGTTGTTGTTGTACTGTTATATTCGTTATTGTCGTTTATTGTTTTTTGTTTTTTTTTGCTGTTGATGTTGTTGGTGGGGTGATGTTGTTGTTGGTGACATTGTTGCTGCTACTAGATTGTTACAGTTGTTGATGGTGACGTTGTTGTTGCTGTTGATGTTGCTATATTATTGCTGCTGATGCTGTTGTTATTGCTGTTGATGTAGTTGTTGGTGGTGACGTTGTTGCTGCTACTAGATTGTTACAGTTGTTGGTGGTGACGTTGATGTTATTGATATTGCTGTCATTGTTGTTATTGTTATTGCTGATGGTGACATTGTTGTTGCTGTTGTTGTTGTTATTGTTGTAGCTGTTATTGCTGTTGATATTTTCATCGATAGCGACGTTGCTGTTTTTCTTATTGTTGTAAGGTTGATACTGCTGTTCTTGTTGTTTATGTTGTTAATGATGGTATTGCCGATGTTTTTGTCGTGGTTGTTGTTGTTGGTGACGTTGCCATTGTGCGTGTAACTCTAACTCTTATTTCTCTATTGTTGTCACCGTTGTGGTCCCCGTCGGAGTGATGACGTAGACTGTTTATGTGAAAAATTGCTTGATTGCTATATAATTGTTACGGCAATTGCAAGTGCAGCTTGAGCTTCTCGCCTTTCCAACAGGACAGACCGAGATCTAAGCAAAGGTTTTTTTTTTAATGGGGATTGTTTTTGACCAACCTTGTTATTTCGCTTTGCCAGGCACACGAGTGTTGAACAAGCAGCATAGAGAGGAAATAAATCACTTTTACACTCTTTGCTTGAAATGTACATTATAAAAAAAAAATACAAAAATAAAAAAAGATTCCTTGTGTAAGACAGCTGTTTTCTTCATATCGAAGTAATTTTAGCAAAAAATGTTGTGATCAATTTTCCATATGACAAGAAGAAAAGTGAGTTTTTCTTTCTTTACTCTGTATCCTCAACAAGCCTTGTGTCTGGTAAACGGAAGCAATTATAACGCTGGTCAAAAACAGTCCCCATTAAAAAATAACAGGCCTCAGTCTGGTCAGAACATTCTTAGCTTGGACTTTGAACGGGATGGGTTTGGGGAAGCTCGGGGGGGGGGGGGGGATATAATGCCATTCGATTTTCACTACCACTGAATTATTAAGTACGTCGATTTTTACTTTAAAAGAACCTTAGCCAGAAAATAATAGGGTTTTCTTTGTTAAGAATTTCAATGAACAGCCTTTGATAGATAGTTATCACGGCCATTTCATCATCAACAGGATAGCATACAAAGCTAATCGCCAAATTTTAACTTTGTTAAAAAGTTTTTTTCAAATCTTTTATTCCACTGAATCGGTGCGTTTTCACATGAAATAATACATCTGCTAAAAATGGATCAATAATTGATTTATGCAGTTCTCTGTCGGCGGGCACGTCTGCTTTTTTAGTTTTTTTTTTTTTTTTAAATCTTGAATTTTGGTCTTTCTATTCAAAGTAAAAAACACTGACAGAAATAATCGAGAAAAAAAGAAAGTTGTAGCCTAAGTGATAAATTTTTCATACAATTCTCATATTACAATATAGCACACGGTGACTCCTATAAATTGCGGGGGAACGTGTATATGATCGTATGCTACACAAAAGCAATTACAACTATATGCCATATTTTCAGCTGAGGGCGATACAAGAAACTTCGGCTCGGTGTTCTATTTCACAAGCAGAATAATATCATTGTGACGTATAATGAATTTTCCAGAGTAGGCGTTCTCAACAAGTTTTCCTTGAAAGACATCTGATTTGGAAAATTTAAAAGCTCACATAAATCCTTGATATTGGCCGCATTTATATCTGGCCAACTTTTGTTGCAGATTTGAAAGGGATTAAGCCAATTACTGACCTTAAGTCTGTACACAGCCAGCAACGGATGCTTAATCTTTTAGGGGCTAGGCCATGGAGCATTTTTTTATTTTTCATTTTTATTTTTTATTTATTAAAAAAAAATGTTATGAATGAATAACAGTGGCAAAAGGACCATTCAGCAATAGTCTGTGCTTCAAGGGTGTCAAATATGGTATACATATACTGACAAATGTTGATAAAACGAAACGTTGATAAAACATCTGTTTCGCAGTCAAATTATTTCTCTACCTATATCATGTAAATTTCCTCCATATTGCGCCAGGTTTCTCTTAAAACATTCCAAATGTCTTCAAAGATCGCGGTACACAGCCTCGATTTTCTTGCTTTCCAAAGAAAAACTATTACGCCAAAAGATGTTAGCACACAACGAAAGTCCACCACTGGAGTTGACTGGGGCTTCTATCTTGACATATATACATGTGTATCTCAAGCCTATCCTAACAGTGACTGACTGAATCCGAGCTCGTATCGCCAGCAGCTGGAGCTGCTGTTGTCAACAGTTGTGCATTCCGCAGTTGGAAGGCTGAGAACACAGATAAGATGTAGAACCATTTCTGGATAGGATGCCTTATGGTCGGTCCTTTCATCCGCTTATCTGCCTGTTTGCATTAATAATATATTTTTTGTGTATTATCTGTTGTGTTCCATTTTTAAAAAAATGTGCTTGTTATTAATTAATTAATTTATTTGCTTCTTATTTACTTATTTGTTTATTTATTCCTTCATCTATTTATGCACTCCTCTATTATATATTATATATTTATTTAGTTACCAATGTATTTATCTATTTTTTTTTCAAACAAAAATTGCACACTTTGGGAGTGATTTTTGATTAACAGAAGATGGATATGTATTACATTCTTAAACCCGTGTTCTGAATGGAAAATCTGACATTTAGTAAAGAAAGACACTGTCAGTAAGTTGTTAAACAAATATTGCTGAAAGACAATAAATACAATTTTATTTGCTGTATTTATAAATAATTATTGAAATTTATACTATTGAAGGGACCTAAACAAACTGTCCATGCGATTTTCCATGAAAAGATTCCCACTGATCTCTGCGTTGGCAGCTGTGAGCAACTATTAGAAACTAAAAGCACACGGTTATTTACATTAATAGGACAAAGAAAATCGGTCATCCTTGTTCATTTACCTACGACAATGGAAGCCAGGCATTCTGTCAACATAAGATAGAGCAGGATTGTGTGACATGTTCTTACTGGTGCCTCAGGTCAATTTTGGTTCTAAGTCAGCAAGAATTATCTTCATGACATTGGCAAATATTCTAAATGTATTATTAGAAATAGCACAAAAATGAAAAGAAATTTCGAAGAGAGAGAGAGAGAGAGAGAGAGAGAGAGAGAGAGAGAGAGAGAGAGAGAGAGAGAGAGAGAGAGAGAGCGCACCT